>CAJQZM010038793.1:457-14908 GCA_907164665.1 Colias nastes
CAATTGACACAAAATAATATAATGATAGGTACGCTATTAAAACATTGAACAGTTCATAATACCACAATTTTAGATTAAGTAGCGGCCACTTTTCTAGAAATTTAAAAAATCAATCCTTATCCAAAAGTCACAACCATAACAGTAGCGATCCGATTTCTGAGAAAGACAGTATTGATGCTAACAGCTAATCCTTGATAAGATTATCGATTTTGGGCGTAAAACCGTTAAACCATAAATGTTTTTTTAAGCTATTGCATAGCTTCTATCGCGGGCCTTGAGCGCGGGGACCGAATCCAGAAATTCCGTAACGAAAAACTTCACGCTCCCCACTCCGACGGGCACGGAGGTGTGGCTTGAAGGCATAGCATGCAATAGCTTTACCGCGGCAGTCCCCGAGTGTCACACGTCTTTTTTTATTATTACAGTTGGCTGGTTTAGCCCTCCTTGGTCTGGGAATCGCAGTGCAGCTCCAAGTATCGGAAGTAGTGGATGCAATCGAGTCGGCTAACTTCCAGTTAGCTCCCATTACGGCCATCGTACTTGGTGTTATCGTCTTCTTGATATCCTTCTTCGGATGCTGTGGTGCCATCAAGGAGAACAACTGCATGCTCGTTACTGTGAGTATACTGTCCTTGATTAACCTATATACAATTTTGTTTAAATTAACTAATTATTAAAATGATTCATTAAATCTTACGAGCTCGTAAGATTTGATCAATTTGTGTTTTGTAGGTATACCTATACCAATACAGTAACGAAACTCACTTCAATGTGTGGACGTACTGAGATGAGAATCTAATGAGAATTTAGATTCGATTCCGACGAATTGAGTACCTCCTCCTTTTTTGAAGTTGGTTAAAAATAAGAACACTCGGGACTGGCTTAATAAAGCTACATTCTGCCTACACTGCTAGCGATCGCTTCGCTACTGCATCACTACAAAAGTCGCCGTGAGCGAGGAGCCTTATGAAATATAGTGCGATTCACACTGTGGATTTACACTTTCTGTTACAAATTTTCCTAAATAGACAATTTTCAGATTTTCATACTTTTCTGCAATCTGCATTATCTGTAACACATGTCAACTGTCAACAGTCTTGCTAAAGTGTAAACTGTAAAGTGTAAACTCTTATTTTGATATCAATAAATCCTAAATCACAACTGTGACTTGTGATCATAATATTTATATTGTATTGAACGTCCATTTCAGTACTCAATATTCATGTTGGTGTTGATGCTAGCGAAATTGACATTGGCTATACTTATCTTCGTGAACCTGGATAGCTACGTGCAAGAGATTCCGCGCTGGTTGACCGAATCCTTCAACAAGGATAGGCAGGCATTCCAAGGAATTGAAAGGACGGTGAGTACTAACAACTTACTAATTACACGTTCAGGAGCTTAAAGCAAAGAGAACCATGTCTTTAGATATATTAATGATCAACATATGGAATAGCAGCTGTAGCTGGACATCGAATGTAAAACGTATATAGTTCAAATATTGTTCAGTACCTAGTTAGGTATATACCTAATTAGTTAATTCATTTGAACTCAAAATTACTATTGAATTATTATATATATTGAATATTCAATTTTAAACAGTCAATATAATAAAACCTGTGATGAGCTTTAAGCTACACTCTTGTATCAATAGAAAAATATATCAAAATTGTTATCACCATAGTTCATTAAATATAGGATTCTCCAAACACCTCCACTAAACAATATATAGGTATATAATTTAAATTTATAAGGCATTTGAATCCTATAAAACTAAGTAACAATTCAACATTATTTGATTCCAGTTCAAATGCTGTGGTCCGCAAGGTGCAGCGTCTTACATGAACTTCTCACTACCGGATACCTGCTGCGCGTCCCTCCCCTGCACTGCCCTTAACGCTTACAGCGGCTGCTCTAGCGCTGTCGAGGACTTCTTCCAGACCTTCGGAGTGGCTATCGGCGCTGTAGCTATCAGTGTTGTTTCTATTGAGGTAATTAACATTGAGTTTTAAATGGTTCATTAAGTTCAACATTTAATTATACAACTTCTCGAGTTATATTAGTTTCAATGAATTTACCAATACCAAGTGGTCATTATTTAATGATAATTTACCATTTAGATAATAATAAGCAGTATAAAAATTGTATGCAATTTTTATACTGAAAAAGAAAGGCAAGCTTAATGAAGTTTGCCTTTCTTTTTAATCAGCTTACTATTAATCCAAACATAGGTAGTAAACTTGAACTATGAATATGAAGAGACTTTGAAGATACATTAAATATAGCTATAGCAGTATGTAGTATAGTAGAACTTAAGATCTATTTGTCTCAAGTAACTACACCTCAATTCATAATATCAAACCTGACCAATATTATTTATTTATCGCTGTGCGGTTGTGCCCACATTGCTCCACTCCTACTTGTTTTAGACTTTAGAGTGATAATATATAGCTATAGCTTCCCTCAATAAATGGACTATCTAACAGACAATTTTTCAAATTGGACCCATGGTTAATGAGATTAGTGCGTTGAAGCAAGCAAGCAAACAAACAAACGCTTTATAATATTAGAATATGTTTATTTACTAAATTATTATATTTTCTTTTCAGTTGGTGGCTGTTATATTCGCTCTCTGTCTCGCCAACCACGTGCGCAATCAAAGCAGAAGAACACACTACTAGTTATATTATACACTAATATAATTTAGCCCTAGTTTTAATTCTTAAGTTTATGCATTACAATGTTTTGTATTATTTACCGTTTTTTAACTTCGAAGTATTTATTTGCAAGTTTCTATCGATTTTATTGAAATAAATATTATTTATTCGTAATTTATACACGGCCCGTTTACGCTAAGTTTGCCATTGTATTCTACTTGCATTCCATGGACTGACAAACTCAGGGTGAACGGGTATACATTTTTGATTTACATTTACAATTTTTTACGCTTTTTCTAGCTTCAACTGTATGTTTGTATGTAACCGACTACTTTATACTCGATTTTCACTTTCTATGGACAGTTTTAATTCAAACTTTGTACACTTATCAAGGTTCGGTGACAATATCTTAAAACAATTTCTTAAAATAATTAAATAATAAGTGTATATTAAGTTTTTTTTTTTACTTTCTTGTAAGAATGAAAGTCAATTTCTAAGCAAGGTATCTGTATGTATGGTATGGTATACCTATTTAAACTAATGGTTTCCTTTGTTAAGTGTTTAAAACAAAAAAAGGTAAAATAAGTAAAATTATTTATTAAGTTTTCAAATGCATGAGATTGTTCCTTTTACCCAAAAAATTGTTTTTTAAGTTAATTATTAGTTACCTTTTGTTTGTAACAGCTACGCATAAATAACCGAATAGTATGTGTATTTTCATATATTATACTAATAAAATAAATATAAAAATTAAAATGTCGTTTTATTTTGCGCCCAACATTCCTTATATTCCTGAAATGTCCAACACCACACAAATTTTATTCAAAACTAGCTGCGTTCCGCGGTTTCACCCGCGTGGCTGAGCTCCTCGATGAATGGGCTATCTAACACCGAAATATTTTTTCAAATCAGACCAAGTAGTTCCTGAGATTAGCGCGTGCAAACAAACAAACTTCAGCTTTATACTATTAGTATAGACATGGTATAGATTTACTAAGTGAAATTACCTAACTACTATTATATTGATAAAACACTGCTTACTAATAATTTTAAACTATTACCACTAGTTTAAATTATAACTTATTATATTATCTGTTCTATTATTACTATACATTACCATCAATTCATGAAAATATTAAATAACGGCAGTAATTCAAATCTTATAGTTGTTAGGTTTTTTTTGTTGTATTTCCTATTTAATACATCATTTCAACAACACTTATACCTAGATATAGTATTTACTAATGAACACTATGACATAGAAGTTATAATAATTATTGCACTTGAGTAGGAAGGTACATATAAATAAATAGTAAAAAATATTTCCTTATAATTTTTAAGGCAAAATGACGCTCGAGATGTTTGCTTCTCACTTTTAGATTGACCAACCCAATACTCAATATATACCCGCTCAAAAGTAATTATGAAAATTGATTCTGCATCACCATATATATTTTCTCTTTTATTGCCATAGTTAATCCGTGATACACAGGTCTCAAACTAACTATCTATATAACAAATTTCATCCAAATTAGTTCAGTGGTGAACGTGAAGACACAGACAGTTTCGCATTTGTAAAATTAGTTAGGACATTATGGATTAAATTATATAATATCATCATCATCTCCCTTGCCTCATCCCATTTATTATATAATATCTATTAAAAATTAAAGGTATGTTCTCATAAGAAAGTTACAGAGACTTATGCTGAACATTTTAAGATATTCTTCACCATTCACGTATAGTCGCTACATTTTCTTCCTAAAAAATTTCATGTATGGAAGTCTGACATTGTTCTTACATGAGAGTACAATATGCATTATTAAATTATTAGCTGTCTTACTTTTTTGTGTCATTGGCTCTCAAGGGTTTCATTTGTTTCCCATAATTAAATTTAACCTCAGTTTCTAAGTATTCTAACAAACAAATATACTTATATCAATGCTACAAGTGTTCTTATAGATAACTAACAACTAATAATAATTTTAATATGTACCTATTATAATTGCTATATCTGCATTTCCTGATAATTCTGATTTGTTATATTGTGTCCTGGAGTTTCGTCCGGAATATTTCGTATTAATTTTATTAAAAAACAATAAAAAAGGGCTTTTAATATTATCATCAATATAGTTACAAAAGAAAAGAGATGATGTGATTTAGAGGGCTATAAAATACATCTTTACTATTTAAAAAAAAATCATCATCATCAGCCTATATACGTTCCCACTGCTGGGACACGGGCCTCCTATGAGTAGGGTTGCCAACTTTTTTTTTTGTTAAACAGTTAAAAGTATAATTTAGTGAAAAACAGTAGAATACTGTTTAAAACAGTATAGTTGGCAACCCTACCTATGAGGGATTTTTAAATAAATACGAATCTATAAACTAAAATAACAAATCATTTGAATGAAAATACCATGATAAAAACGAAAAAAATTTATTGTGATGTTTCACACCGTGCAAAGAAAGTAAAGACAGCCAAGTGCGAGTCGGACTCGCGTATCGAGGGTTACGTACATACATGTTTTTTATTATATGCTTAAGATCTGCTATAAGACGTTGCTTCATTATAAATTTCAAGATTGTGTGTTCACCGGAATGTACAAAATTTGTAGCATAAACGGCTGTATTTTTAATTGCGTTGGTTTAGAAGTTTGCTTCAAGTTACAGTAGTCAGTAGACTTGAGTAGGTATTTGATATGAATGATATTAAGCTTGTTACATACAGACAGACGGACAACAAAGTGATACTATACTATAAGGTATCCTTTTTTTCCTTTAGTGGTTTGGAACCTTTAAAGTTTAAACATCTACCCAATAGGTATGCGATCATCCTACAAACGAAAGTTTATAATAATTCGATGACCTGCATAAAAATAATAATTTTACATTATATTTTTAAAATAGTGACGCACCTGACCACTTATCCTAGGAAGGTATTGATCTAGTATAAAGTGGCATGCAATTAGAAGTGCCCTTGTATGATAGTGTTATACCTGACTGAAGCAGCAATAGTTTAGTTCAGTTAGCCTAGTTCTAAACATGTGTGTCTGTCTAGGGAAATTCGTAGTGAGATACATTTTAGTTAGCATTAATTTATTGTTATTTGTAAGTATTCATTTTTATTGAGCATACTTTGTAAGACAATACTAAATTAAAAATATAATACGGCCTTTGCCTGAAGGTTGCCTGGTAGAAATGGCTTTGAGATATAAGGCCGCCATTTGTACAATTAATTACAATTAATTAGCGTAGTTTTTGTTTTACTTTTATTTTATAAATAAGACCAATTATTGTAGAATAATGAGTAAGTAAATAAATAACAAAACTATGAACCCCATAAAAAATAATTTAATAAGCTCGACAATTCAAACATAAATTAAAGATTTCTTCTCATTACAGTTAATAGGCGCTGGTCTTGCAATAGTTGGTGGGATTGCTCTCTACCACCTGAGCTCGAGTCCTCAAATCGAAGTTTATACTTTGAAATTCGCAGTCATTCTGGCGATAGTATTAGGATGTGTTATAGCAATCGTTAGCTCTCTAGGTTGGTGCGGAGCGTGTGCTGAAAGGAAGAATTTGCTTTATATTGTAAGTATTTTCCGAAATTAAATTGTCTCATATTGTATAATACCTATTTCATGTCTCATGTCTCATATTGGAAACAACAATTGTCGTAATAAATAAATAAATATAATTTTGCATACGTATTGTTAAAAAAAACAATGAAATAATTCGTAAAAAAGCACTTGAAGTTTTTATCAAACTTTAAAGTGACTTTAAAGAATTATCTATTGCTGAATATAGGCAACCTTAAAAATAATAAGTAAAACAATTTCAGACTTATAAGTTAGTAAGGACTAAAAAAATCTGTGTTGTATTATTTTTGGCTTTTAAATAATAATAGAGCACGTGATAAAAATATCTTAGATATTCTAAAATAATATATATTTTAATTTCAGTATTCTGCAATAGTATTGATCTTAGCTGGTCTACAAATCTACGGATTAATGACCCTAAGGAACCAAGAGCAGGAGGAGTTGAGAGACATGGTCGTAGATTCGCTGGAAATGGCCTTTAATGATAGCGACCTGCGAAGTTTTCATGCTATGGAAGCTTTCGTAAGTTTCATGCATTATTGCAGTTTATACTTATTTAAAAAAATCGTATTTATTTTTACTTAACTACCTATTACTAACTTCTATTATATTTTGAATTACGCAAGTGATGTAAAAGTTTTGCTTTTTGCGTGTGTTTGTCTCAACTGAAGATGAAGTGATTTGAATGAAATGAAAAAAATTTCGAGACTATGATTCGATAATGGTTTTCAACATTTCGAACGCGAACGAAGCCGCCGGCATACGCAATTACAGCTCACAATATATTCCTCGATATCTTACCAACTTTTATATCCCACAAAACTAACCATTTACACACTCACAGCTCAAGTGTTGCGGGACCACAGGTCCTGATTCTTATGCCGGCGTCTACGACAGACTACCACCATCTTGCTGTAAAAACGCCACGATACTACCAGACTTCGACACACCAATCGTAGTTGATAGAGATATGGCTCTATCCTGTTATGCTGATGATGCTCATCCAGGGTGTAATGAAGTGTTACTAGAAGCTCTGGGCGTGTTAGCACATTATGTTGGAATGGCTTTCATTGTTGTTATTGCTTTTGAGGTAAGTTGAATGACCAGAATTAGGTTAAATATTTTATTTGATTGATGAAGGATGATTAATGAAGAATGTAACTTTTTTTTCTCGCCTTATCAGAAGATGTTTTGTTCAATTTGAGGCTTAGGGAAAGTCTGATTAAAAGGCATTTGATGTTGATTTAAAAATTACAAATTGGAAATCAAATCCATTTATTAACAGTGACGACTGTCGAAATATAAAATTAGTCCGATGGAAAGACGATTAAAATAATTTTTTGTTAAAATCTCATAGAGCACGGAAGAGCTAATTTAGTAATTTGCCTTATTATTTTTCTCGCTAATCATTAATTAATTTTAATTATTTCCCTCCTAAGATCAGGTGGGAAATAATAAGAAATCCTGTTAGTGGACTGATACAAAAACAACATTTATTATAAGAATTACTTACTTGTTACAGTTTCTAGCAATGGTTATGGCGATGTCACTCTCCTGTTGCATCAGAAGCCCGAAGACTGTTTAATATTGTTAAAAATAAACCTTGTTAATGTTATATTATTTGTAGATACATATTATACTGTAGATTGTTACGTTTGAAATAAAATTTGTTATAAAACCATTTGTTTAATTTTAAGATAAGTTTGATCCGGGTGTGATAGGAAATCTCTGGTTTCGGGGATTCACCTTCACCTCTATACATATCTTTATGATCTCATTAAATTATAAAACATCAGATAGTAAGAGTTGCTGTTAATTAACAGTTTAGATTACAATTGAAATTGCATTACACTGAAATCGTTCCAAGAAAAATGGGACCTAGATTTTAAGATGTGGAAAATTTTCAGTAGTCACATGTCTCATGCAATAATAACGTACATATAAAGCGTATTTTGCTTTTAAATATGTACATCTCTAGTTTTCCACCCGCGGCTTCGCCCGCTTTCTATAAAACCTAATAAATTATATTATAAGTACTAAAACCTTCCTCTCGAATCACTCGTTAAAAAAACCGCATCAAAATTCGTTGCATAGTTTTCAAGATTTAAGCATACATAATATGGACATAGGGACAGAGAAAGCGACTTTGTTTTAAACTATGTATAGTGATGATGTCGTAAGTATATCAAAAGATTTAATGAAACCTTTAAAAAAAATGAAAAACATATTTTTTGAAAAACGAGAATGGTACTTTTTACTTATTAGATAAATACTACAGATCTTATTGATAGTTTTAAAATATTTTTTCTGTCCAGTTCACATTTATTTCTATTTACCTTCATTAATTAATTTAATTCTGGTAGAGTCTCAACTCTACCAGATACCAGTGAAGTGAATCCCGTGTCCCCTAGGCCCTAGTGGGGTAAGGGGCAGATGCATTATCCATACATCTGTTTTACTGATCGATTTTCTTTAGGGACAAGTAGGTGATGAGCCTTCTGTGTCCTGTCCTGTCAGACCGAGACATTTTTTTTTTCTTCGTCTCCACCGGGAATCGAACCCAGGACCCCTCGGTTCTACGCTCATGCGTCAACCAATGTACCAAGGAGGTCTACCAGATACCAGGCCCTCATTAATTTTGAAAGAAATAAATTGTATGCGAGGGTCAACATAAGATTCTCCATATTTTCATTTTGCCTTTGAAAATAACTTGAATTTGCTACGTTTCTACTTTTTACATACCTACCTAACTATATCCTAAATTCTAACCGCCTGGCTTTTGATCTTAAAAATTACTCTTCAAGTTAGCGAATATTTTTATTTAATAATACAATTTAACATTTGATTCTAAGCATCATTGTTATATTCATTTTAATTCTATTTTTAATCCTCATGTGTTTTATATAAATCAACCAATGCTTATCGCGTTACGATTCCCCGATACAAGATAAGTAAGTAGGTATTTATTTTCTGTTATCATTGCAACCAGCAGTCCGAGCTAGTGATTACTGAAACCAATTATTAATTATCTGTGCTGAAAATAATACAATATACAAATATGGGTTTATTAGCAAAATATGTTTTGTTTTGTGCAAATTCTATTTTTACGGTAAGTTTATCTGCGTATTACCATGTATTACTGATGTTTTTATTCATTTGGTGAGCTTAGAATGCAGGTTGAAGAAAATTCTATGTGAAAACTCGAAAAATTAATAGAAGTAAATCTGTTTTTTTTTATGTTAAGTAATTACCTACTGATATTAGCATCATAATTAACTTGATAGTCGATATCTATCTAATTATATAAAAAAGTTAAAGCATAGGTATACCATAATGGAGATCAAATTTTTATAAAAATTCATGAACCTCGAATTCATTTTCAAAAAACTGGTAGCATACGTTGAAGTTTTGTATTCCTTCTTACATGTAAAATAATTATTATTTGTATAAAAAATTAAATAAGCCAAACAATGTACAGAAAACCTGTAAAACGATGCTTTATCTTTCTTTTTGTTTTAAACTATAGTTTTAATAAGATCAAATTCTGATACATTAATACAGTTTTTTTTTCAACTTTTTCAGCTTGCCGGACTCACTCTAATAGGTCTAGGAACAGCAGTGGTAGTGCATACAGCTGAACTAATGGTTTTGATGCCAATCGCCATAGAAGCCATCCCTATATCAGTGATTATAATAGGCGTTTTAGTACTTATAATATCCTGTTTTGGATACTGCGGATCCATTCATGAAAATCGGTTTTTGTTACTCGTGGTAAGTAAGAAATTATTAACTTTGATGGTTACAAAAAGAAATAAAAAACACGCTTGATGATGATGAAATCATTGTATTGTGACAATCAAAATCGTGTATAAAGTCGGTTACATTCAAACATACAGCTGAAGTTAAAAAGCGTATTAAAAATAAGAATTTTTTCAACATTTGTCAACATAGAAGCCATGAGAAGCTCAAACCCAAGCATAATTTATTTCTCCTTAGATTTATTCAATTAGATTTCATCTAGAAGCACTTTTGAATCATCACGACATTTCTACGGAGAAGAACTGGCTCTGTACGTAGTTGCTCTTTTAAAATCATGTCTATTTTACATTTTGATTTTAGAGACAACACGTACTTAAACATAAAAAGAACATTTTTTCAGTATTCATTGAGCACGGTTCTACTAGCTGGAGGCAAGATATACCTAGCGATCGTGATATACAACAGTGTGAACAGAATGCCTGAGCTAGTGCTGGACTGGCTTGGACAGGCTTTCAATAACAATCAGATGAGGGAATCCTTCCATGCTATGGAGGCAGCGGTAAGTAATTGCTTCTAGGAAAATTTTCTAAAACTTTTTCTTGACCAAATTTGGTAACCAGGAACACTTGTAACAAAAAACAACAGCATAGATATATGAGATAAATGGACAGAAAAAATACTTATTTAATTTCATGACAATTTTTTAAAGAATAGAAAAAAATCGATCTCGAGCCGGGATCGAAATCGCGCCTTCTGCCATACCAGGGTTATTTTGGTCTAAGATCCGAATATAGGTCGACCTTCATAATATATTAATAATTTAAAAAAAATATTTTTTAAATTATTAACTAAAAATATCCTGTCCAGGATTTTTTCAGTCAACCCATCTTTAATAGATTTTTTAATAGACTACATTTATTATAAAATTGGTCTCATTCTATTATCACGCCGGTGAAGGTCGACCTATATTCGGATCTTAGACCATTTCTTCTAATCTTACGGTTTTATGTGCCTAATGGACAGCCGGGGCCATCTATTGAGATGATTAAAACCGAATACTGCCTCGGGATCGATTTTTTTTCTTTAAGTATTCATTTATTAAGCATTTACTAAATATTAAATTGTGGAGGTAATTTAACTTTTAGGACTAAGAAAATTTGGATTCGTGGTTACGAAAATGAGATCTAGATCTTAATTCCTCTCGCAGTTTTAAGATCCGAATCGAATTTTTGTGAAAACTAAAACTAAAAATAACCAAAACAGTCTTTTCTTCCTGACCAGAAATAAAGTTCCTATATCTTATCAAATATTTAACAGTTCAGTTGCTGCGGCACCACCGGGCCGGATTCTTATACAACTGGCGTGTTACCCAGTTTACCAGCAACATGCTGTCCAGATGATGACCAGATCTGCAATAGCACCAACGCATTCAATGGCTGCTATAGGATAGTGACCGTGTATTTGGAGTCGTATGGCTTGGTCCTTGGAGGGCTCATGGTCATGCTTATTATTGTTGAGGTGGGTTATTGGTTTTGAGCTTAATGATGAGGTAGTTAGAGTATACTTTCGAAGGGTGCTTGATTTTTGATGCATAGTGCGATTTTGAAATATGATTTGTAGTTTTCCCAAAATCAGGAACTTCGGGATAACAGCTTATGACTATTAGCACGTTAAAACGATGTAAATAAAAAAAAATCACATAAATTATTATAATTTATACATTCAGGCGAAATAACCTAGTAAATTCGTCTCAATGTCTAATATATCACTTGGTAGGTTTCCAATTATACAATATTGTAACTTCATTAAGAATCGAGTGTTCTTGAGGAATTCTTTACTTTATTCAATTTATTTTTTTTCAGTTGTCAGCTTCGTTGTTTGGAATGATTTTATGCTGTTGGATTGGCAATAAACGACGTCGTTCTGTGTGAATAAACCCACAATTTACCTGAGTGAACTCTAAATCAATCAGACGTCTGGTTGGTTCTGAAAGGTCTGACAGTACCTATCTATGTTGTTGAATCAGACTTTGACTTCAAATATTTGTGTTCTGTATAAAGGTGCTCTTATTATACTTTTAGTCTGCGGAAACATAATTATTGTATACGTTGCCATATGTTTATGTTAAGGCTTTGTACATATTGGCGTTGTGAACGTATTTTTAATTTCAATAAAATGTGTATTCATGATTTTATGTAAAAATAAATTAGTTAAGTTTTATCAGTGTGGACATAACCTAATCTTATCTTTATATTCCGCTCGTATTTAGGGAAGTACCCGCCGAGGGTTTATAAACCTATATTTTGTAATTTTATCAGTTCACTGTGACGTAATTGTGATTAAGTATTTGATGATAATGTAAATAACTAGTGCAATTTGTGTAAAATGTTCAACGGAATAATTGTTAAAATATGTATAGGTCCCTACACAGTAGGAAAAACGCCTGTATTTTTTAATTTTATATCATTTTTATAAGATAGTTTATTATGATTTATGACGCTTTTTAGTTTATTAATTAATTTAATATAATTTAGATTAATATAATATGTGAACATGTATTTTTTTTAATTTTATATTAAATTATCCGGATATCAGTTACCTATCCTATTATAAATTATAAAAAATCCATTTATTACCTGTTATCGCTTTCTAAAACGCCCAATGAATTTAAAAATATTCCAAAAAACGCTGAAAATAAAAGCTTTTCTTACATGGCGTACATTATTATTTTTCCCATGACAGATTTTCAAGGTTTACGTGTGTATACTGGACTGAATATTTATTCGATTGACACTCGTAATTGATAGATTGATATTTGCAACTCTCTTTCGCTCAAAATCAGTTGATAGATCTGTATATTTTGCTAAATACAGAGATAGACTATCTATAGGTTTGATTATAGCATGAGCTACTTTTGATCGGTGCACCACGTACCAAGTACTTCATGGTGCAATGAACAATATGACGCAAGTAAATTCTTATACAAATAGCCAACAACTTCCATATCTTACTTACAATTATATTCCACCAGTTCAAAGCCTGTACTAATTAATATTCCAATGCATTTTATAGTTAAGAATAAAACGCAACGTTGCAATTGCTCGTGTATAAACAACCTTTGCTGTCTCGACGTGTATGCAAACCGGTCAGTATGCCGTTACACGATCAACTTGGGGTCACTCAACTAACACTTTGTCTTAAGATGTTACTTAAAATACTTAGGTAACTAAATGGGTAGAGATTCGATATCAGCTGTAAAAGTTAGCTTTATTTACAATTTCCATTATGATTATTTAAGTGTAAATTCCCCATATCCATGGTAAACATTTGTTGAGCATGCGATATCAACATTGCAACGCGCAGCCAGCACCATGATGACAGGCGACAGCAACTTCACAACGTAATATAATTGTTCCACCTTTACCTGCTAAGCCCAAACTAAGACTAAGCCAATACTACAGTATTGGCTAAGTCTTAGAGCATATCTTAACATAAACACTATACATAGATATTAAGTATTAAAATAGTAGGTATGTAGATCTCATACGAATGTGACATTTTTATTTGTAAGTAGGTTTATAAGGATTATTGAATTTAAACTTCACTAAAAGTAGCAAACAAACTAGAAACTAGAAAAGGACATTCGTATAACAACTACATCAAAAATATTTATAAATGAGCTCTACATAGTCGGCCATTATCATTATACAGGGCCGGATTTAGAGGTCCAGAGGCCTCGGGGCAACAAAGGAGTGGAGGCCCCCTCGCCCCAAATTATTTTCCAAATAAAATGAACAATTTTTCTCAGTCGAGTTTTTCAATAAATAATTTATTGTGAAACCAAGTAACTAGATTCTCTTAGTATTTAACAAACGCATATAAATATAATCGGAAACATGAATTATCTGAACTAAATTTTAGTGATAACGAACGGAACCTTTCGAGCTTTTTTTGCCGAAAAATCGTTGATGATTTCGCTGAAATCCAGTTCTCGGAGTAAATCGCTTTCAATGCTCAGGAGAGAAAGCTTTGATAGACGGTTTTGTCCCATCGTGGTTCGAAGCCTATTTTTTAAAATTTTCATTTTTGAAAATGAGCGCTCTTCAGTGCAATTTGATACCATCAAGACCAAATACATTCTCAATGCAATTTCGAGGTTTGGGAATGTAGCTCTGTTTGGAGAATGGCAAACTCCCATAGGACTCTGGGCCTGATCGTTACACTGATGATTTATAGGGGATTAAATAGATAAAATTAAACAGATTCTATGAATATAATAATTATAGATCTGTTCTATGGGATAGCAGAGATATTGGGGTGTAAAGTAACAAAAATAAAAGTTAGTTTGCTTGAATGAAATGAATTGCATTGCCTTTTTCTAGGTCCAGGTAAGTTTATTTTCTATCTACATTGTCTAGTTAATAATAGTGTAA
>CAJQZM010038793.1:15308-32695 GCA_907164665.1 Colias nastes
ATACTAAAACTTCACTCAAAAGTCAAACAACAAACATAACAAATCACTCATCACTGACACAAATTAATAAACATTCATTCGTATGTGGTATTAATCTATATATTTGACTATTTTACTTCTGACAACACTGACATCTCTGCTTGATAAGACCGGTAGTGAACGAATTATTTTTTTTTTCAAAGATTTGTTTTCCCATAGAATCAGAAGTCAATATTTTACAAATAATTATTAAAATTAACATAATGAATTTTAAATATATTACGATTTCTGTAACAGTTAGGCCCAGTTTCGCCATTCTCCTTTCGATCTTCGAGAATTTTGTAATAAAATAGTTCCGGCGATTGATCTTTTCCATAGTCCTTTTTGTATGAATTAATCAAAGACACAAATTGAACCAACTCATTACCAAGACTAGGCTCTAAATCATCCGTATACACTTTCACCAATGCCTCTGCTGCAGCGTGCAAATTTTCACGGAATCGAATACCCAACCTCCGAGGTTGCGGGCAAATACCACCCCACTGAGCCATTGAGCCATTGGGGTACTCCCTTAAGATGGGTAGTAAATTGGAAGTGCTTATCAGGGCCATTTGAGATTTTGATATTTCACTGATTGCCTGATTAGAGTGAACAAATATAGATCAATGATTTCTGTTAATATTTAAGATTAATATAATCAAATAATCATGTACTGTAGGCTGTAGGTAAAGGTAAAAGTGAAAAAAATATCAAAGGAAAAGATGTTTACTAGTTTTACTAGTTGGAATTTGAAAGATTTTTTTTTCCGAAGTCTCTATTGTGGGGGCCCCCTGCTTGTGGAGGCCCCGGGCCTTCGCCCCGTTTGCCCTCCCCTAAATCCGGCCCTGTCATTATAGGTAATTATTAGCTATGTATTGAATACTGGATTACAATGCGAACTGTTAACCACAAAGCCTAAATAGATTATTTCATATTTATACATTTTTTCGCAACATTACTTACACAAGAGAAAGCTAAGAAAGTATATTGTATTTTTGCGTGATGGGTAACCGTTTAACTATGGAATTAGCACTAAGCTTTCTAAGTTTTTCTTATATCTAATACGTATTGATATTGTAAATCCGAAAGCGGGGTATATATTTTTACGTAAATCCATGCTTAGTAATTTTTTCATACTCATTTTCCTAGTCTATAAAAGATCTATGTTTTCATAATAATAAGTCGCAAGCATTTTCCTTTTAAACTGTCATAACAAGCCTTACTATTATGATAAAAAAAAATACAAAAATATTGAAAAGCTTTTGTTGGCGAAGGAAAATTAAGCTCACTTGTTATACTCAAAGAAAAATCAAAGGTGGTGCTGTTTTTGTAAATTTTCCCACACACACATGTAAACGATACTCATTTCAAACATTTATCTACTCAATTAAACTTCTTTTAGAAGCGCTTTTAAATCGTCAAAATACTTTTATCGATATCGATAAACTAGCTGACCCAACAGACGTTGTCCAGTTGTCTTCGCGCAAATTGTCAACCCGTGAAGTAAACAGCCGTTAAGTATTCGCATTTTCTTAACTTACGCGCAAAATATCTTGAGGTTTTCTTTCATGATCCTTCTCCTGACAATAATGAACACATCAATTTAAGAATTATTGAAATCGATCCAGCCGTTCACGCATGATGCCGTGACCAAGGGAAATAGAGATGAAAGTGCCAAAGATTCACCCACATAGTTATAGGAATTATATCTAGGACAGTGCATAATTCGTATTGTATTACGATATTTGCGCAGCCCGTTACATCGAGTAAAACGTGTTTAGAATTGTAAGTGGCGTTTAACTATGCATTCATAAGGTTCGTTCATAATGACTTTTAATATGTGCATTATTTAATTATTTCTCTCAAATAACTTTTATGGTTTCCTAAAAGGTACTTCTAAAGTTCTAGATTCGCTTTCCATCCCTCGGAAACATACATAAAGATGCTCATTCCATCGGTCAGGAACATACACAACGATCTATCGTAGATATCTATATCATAATAAGAATTATTTACGGAATAAAGATAATGTTAGTAGAGGGCATAGACAGTGTAATATCCCGATCCTAGATGGACACTTCTTAAAGTTATTGAAAGTTTCGACTTAATAAAACAACAAACAAACAATAAACTTTATTTCCAAAATATAAGATGCATAGAAATTGAAAACCCTTGCTCCCACACTAGGAGCTTAATAACTTAATAAACTTAAGCTTAAAACACACTTAAAAGCTTAATAACTTAATAAACTTAAGCTTAATAATACTTATAAAGGATATCTAAATGAACGCAAGATTACTAAGGTACTAGAGAAAACGAAAACACAACTCCATATCGATTATTAAAGTAATAGTCCCTTTTATCACAGCTTTAACAGCGAACGCCCACCACTGCTAAACTATGAAATAATATTATGTGACCAAACATTTGGTGACCATGTAAAATTGCCCTTAGAGCAGTCATTCAATGTTTCTAGTTCAATGGAACACAGGCAAGCGCAGGTTTGCAAATTATTCCTATAACTGGAAATGTTACTTTTTCTACTGTTACTTTTTGAAGAGAGACTTAAACAATTCACTTTAATTTTTCAATGGGTTTATTAAATGTCTATACTATTGTATACTGAAAAAGAAAAACAGTAAAGACAATAAAAAAATCCGCATTATATAACCTGAAATAGCATTGACATTGGTGATTGGCGCCATCTTAAGCGTAATGATAACGGTAGATACCGGCTGTGTGGACTGTAGAGGTCAAACACCCAGTATACGTTTACTTTAAGTTTTAGCTTTGGGTAATTAAAAAAAGTTTAATATGCTGTTGAACTCGAAAAAGCTGCTGTTGAAAGTATTATATTTGCGATATTCCGACCTTAACGGCACACATATTATGTGGTATTTTAGTTACATACATATTATGCACATCCTTATTATACCCTGTATTAATAAGGATGTGCATGGCATATATATAATAAGAGTATAATTCATCACAATTATTTTACACTTAAAATTAATAGTCTCCAGATACTTTATAAATCTATACTTAATATTATAAAGCTGAAGAGTTTGTTTGTTTGTTTGTTTGAACGCGCTAATCTCGGGAACTACTGGTCCGATTTGAAAAATTATTTCGGTGTTAGATAGCCCATTTATCGAGGAAGGTTATAGGCTATATAACGTCACGCTACGGCCAACAGGAGTGGAGCTACGGGGGTGAAACCGCACGGAGCAGCTAGTAAATTATATACTGACATAACTTACTGTGCATTGCACCGGTTCACATCTCGTTATGACATAAATAGCGATATAATATGTCTGTAAGAAACTGGTCATTCCACAGTGACAGATGCTTGTTAAAATATTATGAAGAACCTTTATCTTTCTGTATTATCATTGTGTATTGTAGGACATGTGAAGTCCCATGTCCCAAGTATGGGGCAGATGCATTATTCATACATCTGTTTCACTGATCGATTTTCTTTAGGGACACGTAGGTGAACAGCTTTCTGTGTCCTGCCAGATCGAGAATTTTTGTTTCTTCGTCTCAACCGATAATCGAACCCAGGACCCATCTTTACGCTCACATGTTATAACGACTGCAACGTCTGTCCGAAGGAAGCGGTCAACATACCTACTGTAGGATATAGTATTATGTATATTTATACTTATAGGATATAGCCAGAAGAACTGACCCAGTCTTAGGCTATCAGATCAGTCTAGGTCACTTCTCCACAGAATAATAATAAACGGTGACCTCTTGGATAAAACAGCATTCTCACGGCACTTGTTACCTATATCTCCGAGTACCCTGAATTCTGTGCTAATTTTTATTAGGTATTATCAAACATTGTTTTAACTATAAGTAATATTTCGTCTGATTACTAATGAAAGAATGGAATAAAATAGCAAAAATATGCAATATTACATTTAAAGGCTGTTCCAAATAAAAACATTTTTAAAATTTTTTGTTTTCTTTTAATAGCTCCGTTTAAACTTGGGTCTTCAAATAATTTCAGTCAAATGTCCCAATAGGTAATTGTGGACAGATTGACAAAATTTCGCTTTTAAAATAATAATATGTATATGGATATGTGTTCCAAAAAAGCTACATAATAATGTTGAACGTATTTTTCCGTAGCGAAACCAAGGTGTTTTGTAGGTTAGTATAATAAAATCATTTAAATGAATTCAGTATCACATTTCGATGTTTATTAAATTTGTATAACGGTAGGTATACAAAATGTCACGAATTCTTATCGACGTTTAACTTGCGTTGAATAAATTAAATAAATCTTTCCATAATTTAATTAATATTTAAATATCATAAGAAGTACATTTAACGATCGTCAGTTTGTTTTGGACATTATTGGGCTTATTTATGAGCTTTCTGACGCGGTCAATAAACTTATTAAAAAACCGGATTTGGTACTGAAAAAGTTTATTTACTCCATTTAATTTTAATTTGTATGATAGGTAATACGTTTTAAGATCGATAAAGTTATAAAAAGGGCATTATCTGTATAATGATGTTTTGTCTTTTGACTTGAATCTATTCGATTACTTTAAAATGAATAGTTCGATTATATACAATTTCGTACTTTTGCATTATATTAATTACTAGTTGCTCCGCGCGGTTTCACCCCCGTGGCTCCACTCCTGTTGGTCGTAGCGTGATGTTTTATAGCCTATATATATATATAGCCTATAACCTTCCTCGATAAATGGGCTATCTAACACCGAAAGAATTTTTCAAATCGAACCAGTAGTTCCCGAGATTAGCGCGTTCAAACAAACAAACAAACAAACTCGTGCATGGAACTTCATTCCGGACAAATACGAAGGCTTGCTCTATCTCGTTTTTAATTCAAGAAAAAAATAAGTCCTATCCAATAATTGATAACAAATGCCATAAAAAGTACCAGTGTATGAGAAGTTAATAAATAATATTGACATCAACTCAATGACCATAATATCCCTATTACAAAACTTACATGATTCAAAAGATATTCAAGGATTTGCCCCATTTCCTTAAAATAATAATTCTTTGAATAACAAAATTACCAATTCACAAAATTTTGGCCTTTATGTATTCTTAAGGAAAATAACACAATGTGGGTGTTTAATATTTACATATTAAACAAGTTTTTATAACATCTACCTTTCTATTGAAAAATTTTAAAGCATAAATTAAAATTAATTAATGGTGTTTATAATTAGGTACTTTTAGTTCCAAAAAATATAAATACATTTCCCGTAGGTACTGTAATTTCTATCTGGTTCAAGAACAATGTAGCACAATTCCTAAATATTACATTTTAACGTGAAAAGTTCGTAATATAGGTCAAATCACAATGACAAGATTTGTTTGCTTACTTAAACCTAAACATAAATTAAAGTTAAAGCACCATGATGTTATGACACTGAACTATTTTCAATAATGATGGCACCGTCATAAATAATTTCACTCACGCATAAAACTTTTACTAGCGTTGCAGTTTTAAAAGGAAAAGCGATGCGGTGACTGCTAGTTTATAACACAAATAATGACAAAAACATTTAGCGTGAAGCGCCGACCGGCTGCATGCGTACACCGTTAGCCGTCAGCTCTCTGCGCTATAAATGTACACTTCCCTCGCCTCGCCGCTCAGAGTCCGTCCGACATGAGGCTGTTCGCGCTGCTCGCTATATGCGTGCTCTACGCACACGCCGCCACCATCAGCGCGCCGCCGAAAAAAATCGATGACCTCGATGACGTCGACCTAGACAACGTAGTCAGTGAACCCGAACTCATCAACCCTTTCAACTCGATCAAAGACGTCGACAATAATCTCCGAAACTCCCTAGGCATTCCTGTGAAAGTTATCGAAGAACCCGCGAAGAAATTGGACGAAAACTCCAACGATTATGTGCCCAATAATGATGAGAGTATCAATTTGAAGCGAGCGCCGATCGATCTCAGGAATCCCGGCCCTCCACAGCGTCAGGAGCACGAGACTCAGAATCCTGAACATTACAGCGATGCTCAGAAAGCAATATTCGCCATTAAACAAACGATCGACGACACCCAGAACGTTTTTACTCAGGGCTTAAAAGGAATTTCTGAAGGTTTCAATAAATTGTTCGCTAATAACGAACAATTATCCACAATCCAGCAGAACATTCTGACTTTAAGGAGCACATTTAGCGAACAAGTATCAAAATTAAACAACACCATTAAATCTTACATCAAGCCCGAGAAAGAAGAGGAATCTGCAAAAGAAATAAATGCAGTACAAAATCGCCTTAGATTATTAGAGAATAATTTTGAAACTGGTGTTAATACTTTATCGGAAGGAGTTGAACTTCTTGCCATTATAAAAGAGGAAGATGATGCGGCAGCAGCAAAAGCTGAGGGTGATGCAGTAGCAGCCACAGGAACCACAAGTGCTCCGACAGACACAACTCAAGCTCCTGTAGGTCCAGTGTTGCAATTTTTGTACAACTTCCAGCAAGGTATTTTAGGATCCCTTTCCAATGTTAATAATGCTGTTCAAAACTATTGGAATCAAGGACAAAACCAACAAAACCAACAACCGCCACAGAATGACCAAGCACAACAAGCACAGCCTACTAATAATCAAGGTAGCTTTATTGGTAATCTCTTCCAAGGTATCCAATTACCTTTTACCGGTCAACAAAATCAGCAACCTGCTCAGCAAGGCCAAAACCAAGAAAAGCCTCCCGGTGCGGCTGCCGATGAACCCGCACAGACAGGATGGAGGCCTCCCAACATTATCCAATCAATTCAAAATTCCTGGAACAACTTAGTGAACCCCAATCAGAACCAGCCACAAGCTGATACGCCAAACAACCCAAATCCCATACAACAAGCGTTCAACAACATCGCTAATGTATTTAACAGACCGCCAAACCAGACGCCTCAAAATGCGGGCCAAGCCGTTCCTCCCGCGTCAGGGAATAGCGTCCCTGCTGCTGTTAATACTGCTGAAAAGCCAGCTGATCAGCCGCAAGGAGTGAACGCTGTTCCTGCCAAACAAGAGTCTGTTCCAGCGGAAGCAGCTCAAGCGCAGCCAGAAAAAGTACCAGCTCAAGCGCAGCCAGAAAAAGTACCAGCTCAAGCGCAGCCAGAAAAAGTACCAGCTCAAGAGCCAACGAAGCAGACTGGACCTATTCAACAATTGGTTCAAAACAACCCCATTATCAAGGGACTGCAGACAGTGGCCCAAAGGATATCAAACCCAGAAAGGCCGAGAGATACCGTGAAAGAAAATGCTGACGGCAAAGGTCATGGTGGATGGGGTAATGATGGTGAGTTTTTAATTATTTTTTCATAGTAAGTTTTCTTTTCTTTAACTTTAAAAATCTCATATTTCTGTACCTATGAATGATTTTACTATTTATATTTAATTCATATCTAACTACAATATATTTTATTATTTTCAATTTTGCATGTCAAACTCATCATGTACTTCATACTTGAATCTTATTTCTTATTACTATTACTAAAGCTCTATTTAATTTTCTTCATTGATCACTGGGAATATGAATACGCTAGAGATATCACAATGCTGAAATATTTCACATATTTTAAAGAATATTTAGTAGTTAAAATAATTATCGCCTAAGCTACGGCGCAGGATATAATACTCATTGTATCCAATCATATTAGGTACATTTATTAAACCAATTGAATAACAGAGGTCACGAGCTTTACGAAATAATAACAAAAGCATACAGACCATAACAAAAAGTACCTACCTACATTCATTAATGATACAATCGTACAACGTAAAACCGAAATAGATGAAAAATTGTATTTAGTTTACTTTTTTATACCATTTATTGAATAGAATAACAAAAAATAAAAATATACAGTCAATCATCACAGATCAGTACGATTTGATCGTGAAAAGTACTAAGATTCCAGTTGACAAAAGCTCTTTTTCTCTTTCATTGCTGATTGCAGAAGCATATTCCCAGTACATAATATGTATATTTATTATCTATCTCACCTTCCTTTCCATAGTGACAGCATGGAGCAATTTTGTTAACGGTCTCATAGGTACCATAGGTGCCGTTATAAATGGGTCCACAACATCGGTTTCGACGGCCATTAATGGTGCCATAAACACATTAGGCACTAATATTCAGGTATACGTTGGAAAACGAGTATCTGTCGTGTCTAATACCGTATATAACAGATTTATGTTTTACTAATGATTTTTCAGACCGGTTTTGTATTTAATAATATATCCAACGTTATTTTGTTTACACCGTTGTAAAGCCGTTATAGAAATAATAGATAGATTGAAAATTAACATCGGTGGTTAGTGTTTGTTTTTAATAAAACCTTAACAACACGCTTTTTTACTTCCGTTAAAGTCAAATTAATTAAAAGAATAGATATATGTACTCATGTCCGTGTATTTGTGATAACATAAGTAAAAAAACTTACATAGTCTTATAAACACTTCGCTAATAATTTTATTTATTAGGTAAAACCTGTGGGTGGGTAAAACGTAGGCAAGAGGTAGGCACCTACTAACAAGAATTTTTCAATATTTAATAAGTAAAATATGCAGGTAGGTACTTAGGTACATAATATTTCAATTAGCAAAACTATAGTTTCTTACGGCTACAGGTCCCAGAGCAAGTAATTTATTACTACAGGTTTAAAAACTATTTTTTTTTAATTTCTTACTAATAGGTCCTCGTCCGGCACCTAAATAAACATTTTACGTAAAAAAAATGTGTCGCTAACGTCTCTAAAAAACTGTAATTGGCTACATTAAAATATTTCTCAAACTCACATAATTTATTTTACAGGCGATAATTCAGACGGCAGCAGGATAAAGTCTGTTGCGCCAGAAAAGGAAATTATTGAAGAAAAACCAGTAGAATGTGACAAGATGAAGGAAACGGTCAAGGAGAAAGAAATCTCTTCAGAGCCCGCCAAGACTGAGTAGGACTTAGTATAGATAATTTATTTTAATTTAATCTGTAAATAAAACGAGATGCATTTGAGTGAAATAAAAATGCATTCATTTTAATGTGTCTTTATTTAAAAATCCCACTATGCGTAGTATATTGCTCAATCTCGCAATTTTAATATTACTTGTAATCATCTTGTAATGTATAAGCATTGTCAGTTCAATAAAGAAACGAATCTTCAATGGCGGCCAAAGCTGACTTTGACAGATGGTAGGATCAGCAAAAAAGAAAATAAAAATAACGTAAATTGATAATTATTTTATTAATTATTTCAAATTGTTTGTTGACAAACTTTTTTGTTATTGTATTTGTGTATTTATATGAATTATCATATTTACATAAACAGAATGTAATAAAATCCCCATATTACTTGTAATAAGCCCATAAAACTGAACAACTTTTCCCAAAGAACATATTTTGTCAAATTCCAATAAAACATTATTTACTTTCGCAAATGCATAATTGTCATTGTTAATTTATGATAAAAACTATTATAGGGAAAATCAAATACATTTTAGTGATTTTATTTTTCCCTTTTTTTTTGCATACCGTACGGCCGTGTGTGAGCGAGAGGGAATGATAAGCGCCGCCATTGAAGATTCGTTTCTTTAAAGAACTGACTAATACATTTACATTTTACACGTACATAAGTAAGTACAAAATGAGAAATATGTATTAAAATTTAAAATTAAGCGCGGCAGGTTCTGTGAAAGTGGAACATTTTTTTTCCACTAAATGATAGATGTTATAATCTATGAAATGTAAAAAAAAAACAAAGGATAAAAATTCTGTTTTTGAATGTTTGAAAAAGTCAAACGTTAGAAAATATGATTTCAAAAATCTAAAATTATTTTACCTGCAAAACACGCAGTTAGGTACCACAAAGTCACTTTATTCCTCGGGGTTCGAGACATATTTTGTAAGTTTTATCCACAGAATTTATCTTATTTCCGAGCTTGTATTATTATATTTCTTCTAGACCCCGCCAGAGGCGAAATGCAAGTTACGCATAAGTAGGTACCTAGTTAATTAATTAAGTTGTAATCTCAATTCTCATTTGTGCATATTAATACCTAACTGAATTATTTCATGAATAATTTATAGATTGCTTTCAACCACAGAGGAGAGCAAGTAATATAGTGTAATATACCTAGTAGGTAATTTCAACTTTAAACTACACAAACACATTGTTTAAACTTTAAAGTCACAAATCATAGATAAAAGTCAAAGTTACCCTCTTATCATTGTTACTTGAGTCTTGAACCCTATATACCTAGTACTGGCTCTGATGAAACGATATTTTGGTAACGAAGGTCGAATGCTTGCGTGTAATTTGTAAATGCTTAAATGAATGTGTGTCTTAAATAAAATACACACTTCACAGACCAACCAACTGGAATAGTCCGAATGCTAAACAGCTGATATAACACCTTTCTTTATTTTAGGCGAATTTAGGGAATTTGAATTAAATATTATCAGGCCACACTTAGGCCACATTATTAAAGGCGATGACAGCGCTGCTTTTCGTGGCTAAAGGCTGTTTCAAACCACAGAATACATAATAATAGCTAAACGCTACAGAACGGACACTCTCCGCCTCCCGCCAAAATTAAACACTTACCTCACCCCGCACGATCAGGCTAAAAATGGTCCGCATTTTAAAGTGAAACTTTTATTACATCGTCTCAAACTTTTTGGTCTGTGTAGCGCATGTCGCGTGTATCGCGGCTGCTGAGTAGGTATACCTACTCGGCAGCCGACCGTCACGCGACATGCGCTACACAAAGCAGTGTTCGGAACCGTTCGAACAGTTTCACTTTTACCGTGGTTTCATAAAACCACACAACATTTTTTTTTCTGCAAGGACGATAGGTACGCAACGAAGATTGACAACATTAATCAAATTGACTTAAAGTAATTTATTATTTTGGATTTGTGATTATCGTTTTTCGTAGAAAATGGTTAGATATTGTGCTGTTTACGGATGTATTTCATCAGAAAAACGCGGATTTTTTTTTTACGCTAGTCACAAATGTGCCAACCATAAAGCGTTAACACACACATTTGCAGTCTCTACAGTGTGATTGTCAAAACGATAATTTTGTATGGAGTGTCCGGGGTGTGGTCAAACAGAACGCATACTATTAGCGATACATTGTGCTACGCGGTTTCGGTAATATACCGTTACGAGTACACTACCATAATATTATATGAATATTATTTGTCTATGTCATTGAGATATACATATGGAGACGACACCGCCTACATCACTTATGTTCAGCTCAACATACGCCATATGGCGTAACTGCACGCTCATTTTTTATTTGTTTTAAAGTGAAACGCATCAAATATGCCTTCAAAGTGCAAAGGAATTATAACTTTCATCGGTAAGTACCTAACTAAATAATAATTTTTAAAACTTAGTTAGAGCAAAAAAATGGCGCACAGATTTTGTTCGTGGTATCTCCTCCATACGTAGTAATATTATCTCAATGGTCTATGTACGCAGCGGTCTGTCGCGGTGTTAGGTCGCTTTAACGTCGGATGTTTCATGTTTTATTTTGCTTCAAGCTGAATTTGATTTTAATTTGGCACTGCAAAGTTTTAACAAAAAAAATTGGTTGTCTGTAAAGTCGGTTTACTGACGTTAGTAATTGAACGTGACAACGTCCGATTGTGCTTCTTTGTCGCTCGTTCCGCGCTCTCGCTTGCACTTCAAGCCTTACACGAAACGCCTCAGAGCGAGGTAACGCCGCATGAGTCATGTTTTTTCGTGCGTGCAGGCGGCTCTATCGAATTATAAGACGTTGTCACGTCAAAAATAATACAATTAGTTAAAAAAGACCTTTGCCTGACACTAACGATGAGTTTCTCCTAATTATTGATCTTTTTTTCTGTAACCGTGAGCATGCATGCATGAGAATTATTTTAAATGCCTAATAAAAAAAAATAGATCATTAGGCGGGATCGAACACGTGTCTTTCGCCATGCCGCGGCCGGGATGACCCACGGCCATCCGTGATAGACCATATAAAATTATAAATTCTTCCACATCAGAATCACTCGATAGATATAACGAACAAAATTTTACAATCTTGACATGACTAGAACGCAACTTTATAACGCAGCGTTTTAGGCGTTCCATTTGACAAAGCCCTAAGTGGTTATTGGCAGGTTATAGGTTTTAGGTTATATTTACTCTATGGTCATATTTATAAACACATATGGTAGAACGTCCTGTTGTGGTTCTTGTTGTTAAAATTAATTAAAAATAACGCGTTATCATGAATGGATTATCATTGAGGATAACTGGTGGTGGATCTAAAATAAAAAATCCCCTTGGATTTGAGCCGGTTTCTGTCCCACGAGATATTATTAAAAATATTGGTGAGAAACTTTGTTCTTATTTCTTTTATAATAACTACCATCAAAATATACATCATCACAATATACATTTCGTAAATCAAATAAAATTTCCGCCTTATAATATGTTTTAAAGTACGTTCCTATAAAAATAATAACAATATTTCAGACAAAAATGAACTCCACGAAAACTTCTTCAATTCAACAAGTGTTGACAATCAACTGAGTATTTTGAAAAGTATAGTTGATAACAATGTAGATGCTTATGATGTGCAGACCATAAAATTCTTTGTGATCGTGTTTTTGCATGCTGAGGCAAAACATCCGGTGAAGAGCTTCCTTTCGAGGTAAGGAATTAAAAAAAAAAATTATACCGGCCGAATTGATAACCTCCTCCTTTTTTTGAAGTCGGTTAAAAAGTTAAATAAGATCACTATTCTATAGAAATTAGTAAACAACATCTAAAGAAGCCATATATTATGTATACCTAAGTAAGTTTTGATGTAAAAACATGTTGTTGGTGACTTGCTCATACAGTATATTTAAGAAGTAACCGGAACCATTCATTTGTTTCATAGATTTTACATCTTTCTTTAATGACTATCCTAAGCATACTCATTTCATTCACTTACAGAATTTTATGCTTTAAATGGAATATTTTACTACAAAATTTGAGAAAACAACACAGATAGAACAACCTATTATGTCCTTATTTTTTTTAATACATTTTTAACTCTATTTCCAGATGTGTAACGAAAAACAAAAGTATCGAAGAACCATTTGCCAAAGTTCTATCAATAGAAATAGAATCTATGGTCAAAGAAGTCCCGACAGACTACAAAAACTATATTGATACAGTGTCCAAAATAGCCACATGTGTGGAAAATTTTCCAGCTGGAGCAATAGCGATTAAAAATGTGGAGTTATTCCTGGCAGTATATTTAAATAATTGTTTGAGCTGTGGCGTGGAGACACTTAGGTAACAGTTTATTCCTATTTTTAGCTTATAAGTATGATTAGTTTATAAAACTAGTAATAATTATAATGATGAAAAATTTACTTGCAAAGTGTAACACCAAGAGGAAATAAATATTTTTATATTGCAGTATAATTAATGATTGAGATAAAAATAAAATAAAGTACCCCTCATAGGAGGCCCGTGTCCCAGCAGTGGGAACGTATATGGGCTGATGATGATGATTGATGATGATGATGAAAATTATATTTATTTGCCAAAAAAAATACAGCTTAACTCTGTCTCAAGTTACTAAGAAACAACATATGATTATACTATTTATACAATTACACTAACATCTTAACATCTTTTATTGAATTCATCTTTTTCAGAAATAACAGCCTATCACCAACAGAAAAGAATGAATTATATAACCTAGTACATTTAACACTACGGCTCTTACTCTACATAGTACAAAAGGTTAACAACAACAAAGAGGCAATGATTCCATTGTTCCAAAGTATAAGGAACTCGGTCAAAGAGATATTGTTTGATGATGAGGCTCCAATGGACACAAAATCAGTGTGCGGAATGCTACTGGTTGGCATGCATGTTTTGGAGAATGGTGAAGATTCTTGGGTTGATGTGAGTATACTTTTAATACTTTATTATATACTAGCGGTCCGCCCCGGCTTCGCCCGTGGTACATGTTTACGTTTTCTCTACATAAGAACCATCCTCGTACTTCAAGGAATATAATAAAAAAAGAATTATCGAAATCGGTTCAGCCGTTCTCGAGTTATGCGCTTACCAACACATTTTGCGATTCATTTTTATATATAAGATTACAGAAACTGAACTTATTTAAAAGATTATCTGGGGGCATGGTAGTGCCCCCAACAAGTCGAGCATTAACTTCTCTAAAATTTCAACTTGAAGAAGCTGCTTTATTTATTTGCTTGTTTCCATTACCTTTGAATTGTGAACAAATACATGTAAGTACAACCCGCAGCCAGCGTGGTGGATTATGTACCCTCATAGGAGGCCCGTGTCCCAGAAGTGGGAATGTATGTGGGCTGACGATGATGATGATGATGATGACATGTTTTTATCATCATGGTTGCCTAAAAATATATATAAAATTTTAATTTTCATCCATCTTTTTTGGAATTGAAAATATTTGCGCTTTTAGTGTTATTTCTTCCCTCTTTATATTTACAGAAGATAGTTCGTAAAGCACAAATGTAAATATTAACAATTTTTTTTAAGTAACACTATAATATTTAATATTCCTTTCGTTTCAGCTTCTATCAGAATCAGTATCAAATCTACAAGACATGTTATCAAATGACGCAGCAAAACTAAGCTTATATTCTGCCATCGCTACAGTGGTGTCTGTTAACCAATTGCATAAAACAAAAGTGGCCGACGAAATAGCTGTTGTTGTACTTTTGGATAATATAATGGCTATTGGAGAGAGGTAAATAGTTTTTTTATTTTTTATTATATTTGAATACAGTTTTACTATGTTTTACTGCAAAACATTAAGAAAATATGTATGGGTAGACAACTAACTTGTTAGGGTGCTAATTTTTAATTGATTTTAATTATAAATTTATAATAATAATTATTAATAATTATTTTTTGATTTTAATTGTTAATTATTAATAATTTACATTAAGTTTTGTTTGTATTTCTTTGGACATTGTAATGATATGATTTTTGTGTCTAGATGGCCTCTAGACAACTTTTTACCTTGCATAAAACTTCTTATTCCCATGAGAATTTCCTTTATATACAAAGGCCTAAAGCTAGTAAAATTAATAAACAAAATATTTTTCTTTTTAGAATGTCAGCAGAGTCCGCATTCACACTCGGCGTCACGCGCAGTCTAGTACAAATTAGCAAAAGTCTAGAAAAAGCGAACAATCTGGGCCTAAAACTTATAGACAGGCTGTTAATATTTGTCTGGTCACATCTAGAGCATTATATGGACAGTGTCAGGCATCTAACAGCGCAAATGTTGAATAATATCGTCAAATATTCAGCTGTATTGAAGAAACAAGGTTTGTAATTCACATACTATATATACTTTTGATATAGTAGATGTTTTTATAATTTTCTTAAAAAATTGTCCACCTTTGATGTTTCTTGCTTGATTATTTGCTTTAAATTTTGTTCAATCTAAAACTTGTAAGCTTATAACTTATTAAATTACTCAGCCTACAGTTTTCTATTTCTTTTTCTCCTTTTTCTTCTGCTTTTTTATACTACTTCTTTAACACTTTTAAAAACAATAACAATTCAATTTTAAACTACTCAAAATAAAATTAAAACTATTTTCAGGCGATGACACAGCAGTGAACAACATATTCAAAGCGCTCAACACACTCGACAGGCACAGAAAGAGTTTCTACCTCACACTCACCTCACTCACCAATGAGTTGGGTGCGAGTTATGTAATGGAAGTGTTCCCCGATATAGTGAACGATGTCATGTGCGTGTTGAACGTGCAAGCGGTGCAGGCTAGTGTGAGTTTCTAGAATATTAAGTAAATTATGGTCCACACTCACTCACTTATCAATGAGTTGGGTGTGAGTCGTGAAGTCGAAGAAGTGGTGCAGGCTAGTTTGTATTAAGAGTCCGTATCGATTTTAGAGTGATTTTGACTTGTTTCTGTAATTCTTTAGGAGCTCGTTTAACAAAACTAAATTAGTAACAATGTGTGATGATATCTTAAATTAAAGATTCATTCAATATCTAAAATGTGTTCGAGACAATTTATTGATATTCATTGTCCAGTTTGTTTAATAGCCAATAACCTGAGGCGTGTTTCAATTTTTTCCATGCGAGACGTTCGTGTCTTTGTAGTTTACACGGAATTTAAAAGAAGAAGTTTTCTTATAATATATACAACAGTAAAGACACTGAGACATCCTAAAATGTGTTCGAGGCAATTTAAGTACTTTTATTCAAAAATTCAAAGAAAATCTAAGTTAAAATAGCCTTACTTTGATGAAATTTTATGTGTATTTGGCGTCGAATTTCTAAAACATACGACAGAGTAAAAAAAAAAAATACACATTAAATGATAGATTTATGCTTAAAAATTTTCAATCAAAAAAATGTATATTATATGATTTATGAAAGTAATGGAATAATTTAAAGTTCTCTAGAATTTTCGATTATATACCGGAGCGCAAACGCTGTTACGGCAGACCGCGCTCCGCGCTTTAGGGAGTAGGACGTGTTGCGCTGCTCCGTCAGACACAAAATTACTAAAGTACGTTTTTCCCGCGCGTAGTAGTCGGGAAGCCCACGATACTAGATTAGAATTGGTGGAGTAGACGATAACGAGATAATAAGGTCCTATAATGTTTCCACTTTGAGCGCTGCAGCCTTTGCTACTCGACTACACGATGATCGCGTTCAAACGTAAAAATACTAGCTTTCGTCCAGCACAATTTTGTATACGGACTCTTAATAAATAAAAATTATAAAATGTGAATATTTCACGGATTTTTTTAATTTTAATTTTTTTTTGTACAAGATAACAATTTACATATGCCGCCGTCATCTGGTTGATCCGCTATTTGATTAAATATACACATTTAATGAACGTAAGACATTCAATGAAATCCCAGATTCAACTACATGACTGCGACATGTATAACTGTCGCAGTCATATAGTTGAATCTGCGATTCACCTTTAGTTCACTGAACTTCCTACTCACACTTTAGCATTAGGGACATTTGGCATTTGGGACATTTTGTTTTCGTTTACATTCTTTATCTGAATCAGTTGGCTTTACGTTCATGGACAGACGAGTACATGCTTCTAAATGTCACTAACTCACTCACAATTTACTAGCTGGCTTTCACGTGCCTCTACACTTCACTAACTCAACAACTTTTCAGTCGTATACGCGCCGCTGCGTTAACCGGTTCTACTGTGCTAATATATCTCGTGCAATAACTACAATGTCAAAGTGTGATAACTGTTATAATGGCCTAACTCACTCACACGCTTTCACTTGGCCTCGAACGCGACTATCTCATTT
>CAJQZM010038793.1:32705-45082 GCA_907164665.1 Colias nastes
GCGCACGTGTGGCTGCGGCCCGCGCTGCGCCACGTGGCCGCGAGGGATATAGACTCGAACGTGATGCGCGTGCTTGAGGGCCTGCTCGCGCTGGCTGTGAGGGAGGAGGAGGTTGTCGGATTCGTGTGAGTTGTTCTTGTATTGAAATTGATGTAATTTTGGGTAACTAATAAATTGTTTGTTTTGAATTAAGTTCGATGAAGTACTTAATTTTTTGTAGTAATCCTTTATAAATAAACAAGAACTGAATTTATGAAAGGGTTAAAAGTAATCGTGAAGTAGTCTAGTTAATTGTTATCTACAAAAAATAGTTAGAAGTAACTGTGAGGTAGTCTAGTCAATAATTGTCCTCAATAAACACGTAGCAGTAACTGTGAGGTAGACTAATCGATATGTAATCTAGTTAATAGTTATCTTCATTAAAGACTTAAAAGAAACACAGTAATCCTAGATATTCATAAACGACAGAATAATGGAAAAAAGTTCTTTTTTTTTTCGTTTATTTGTTAAAATAAATACGTAGTATAAGCAGTGTTAGCAACCTGAAGCGAACCGATTATTGTACCAGGGGCGTAAAATTATCGTAAATTTAGCATATTTGGATAGAAATTATTGTGTTTTTAGGATAAAGTCAATTATAAATAAATAAATCATATAAATTGTAATATTGATAGGTATGCAAGTTCTCTACAGTTAATCTTTTTTAAACTACTGCTGTCAAATCAACAGGACACTGAAACCCATTGGGTAAATACCCAAAATTTCACTGTTCCCATGAAATTTCGATATGAAACACGTCAAAATTTCATATTTGTATGGGTGAAATAATATAAATTCGAGAATTTTGCATGATAGAAATTATCGCACGATAATACTATGCTATCGTACATCGTACGTAGGCACAAAATTATCGTGTTTGTACAATAATTATTGTACGGTTCCGAACACTGAGTATAAGTAAATTTATACGTAGTATATTTCATATTACAGTTTACCCTATATAAAGAAATCAGCCCAAAACGCGAGCGATCTAAAGTGCATTCTATTACTATTGAGCGTGGTGCGAAAATCGCGTGGACTCAATCTACCCGATACTGATGACATGTGGAAAGGTGTTCTGAGCTACAATATTCTGGATATTGCAGCTGTTGACGCAAGGGATGAGGTGAGAGAATATTTTTTTCGTTTATTTGTATGTCTGTATCACATGAGTCCTAAATGGATGCATTTTGTGTGTTTTGAAGTGAAACTTCTCTAGGCGCAGAGTAAAATTTAAAGGTCGCGTCATGGCAATGCCGTCACGTCATGGAGTAATCGACGATTTTTGTATCTTTTAATCTTGCCAAAGAAGTTTCACTTCTGACACGTGTGCTCGGCTCACACGTCTTTTTTATAGTAGGGTCTTGTCTGTGCAGACAGTAATTGTTACGCTAAGTAGTGTTATGATAGAGGGAACAACAGTCAGATGTTTGTTAATATTGTATCTTAAAACGTAAAATTCTAAACTTTTTTAAATTAGTACACATAATATGTAAGTATTTCCATCATATTTTTCTATCAGTATATCTATAGCACTCACTCAGTCCAGAATTTATTATTGTTTCAGACTCGGATTCTCTCACTATCATTGATAGTAGAATCTCCAAAAACAACGGAAATTTTCACGGAAAAAGAACTTGAGTTTGTCCTGCATTTCTTGAAGTATAACTGCAATGCGCAGGCGCCGCATTTTAGACAGCTCATGTTGTCTCTGCTCAAAAAGGTAAGGACATATTTTAATAGTTTTTGGTAAATCCTAATTAGTTTATGGTAAGTAAAAGTTAGATATTTGATTTTTTTTTATTGACGTCATAATTAAGAACATCCTCTTTGCATTGGGATATTTTATAAAGTTTATTTATTTTTATTTAACTGTTATTTCTTTCTAAAGTTAATTTTCATTGATCGCTACCAATTCCTTCGATTATTTATATATTTCAATACTTGTCTTTTCATGTATTTTAAGGAACTATATATTTTCCTCTCTTTGCTCAAAATCATCTTTAGCTCATTGAATAGGAATTGTTATAAGTTTTTTATACGAAAATATTAATTTTCCCAGTTCATAAAACGCCTAGACGACAGTTACAAGGTTCTAAAGCGGACTTCCAAAACCGACTACTACCCGCAATTCGTGGAAAAACTTCGGGCCCAATGTTTCTCGAACCTTCTTCGCGGCGCGAACTACAGCCGCCGGTTAGTCGCGCTCCAGACGTTGAGCTGGTTGGACGCGCTGGAGTTGGATGGTTATCAAAGGTAAGATTTCTTGGAAAAACTACCCACATCAATTAAAAAAAAGATCGTGTGACAGAAGTGAAACTGCTTTTGCAAGATTCAAAGATACAAAAATCGTCGCCTTACTCCATGACATGACGGTATTGCCATGACGCGACCTTCAGTTTAAAACCTGTAGGCTTTAGTACATTACATGGTCGGATTTTTTAAAATTTTCCTTCTCTTTTAATATTTATAAACAATTGAATGCTATATAACTAAAGATACATATAATTTAGAAGCTACATTAGGTACATCATGCCTATGATCATGTTTTAATTCAAAATTTCATGAGTATCGGTCAAGCCATTTAAGAGGAGTTTAACTACAAACACCGTGACACGAGAATTTTATATATATTAGATTTATTTTCACTTACAGAATATGGAAGGATCTCTATGTAGAAAGACTGCTAGCTCATTTGGAGGACAGTTATGAAAATAACAAGATTTTGGCCCTGGATATTCTCGATAAATGCCCTAAGGATATGTTGCAGGTGAAATTATAAAATAACATTTAATTTGTTTTGTGATTGTTAATTATTGAATGCCCTACAATTTAATGTAAGAAATATGGATTTTTAGAAACTGGTAATATTTTTGTCTTATGAAATTTATATATAGCTTTGCTCTTTTTTTTTCTATCTTGTGTTTTTAAGATTAATCTGCAGCCGATGAACAGATTTCGATGGATTTTTTACTCGGTTATAGGTATTTATGGATAATTGTTTTGTCGCGAAAATGAGTTAAATTTTTGCGTAAATCGAATCGTAGTCACGGGCTAATGTCATAAAATAGCTGCAGGTCAAAATTAACAAATTTGATGAAAAAATCGCACCAAACAAAATCTGCTCTTTTTAGTATTTTTCATTTAGAAAAGAAACGTCGGGATAATAATATAATGAATAAATCGCGTTTAAAATCCGTTAAGTTCTTTAATTTTCTGTCTATTTTTTTCAGAAAGAATATCCGACAAGTTTAAAATTAGAGGACATAATACATGAAGCTTCGTCCGTCAAACCCACTGACTGTACGAGCGCGGCTTATAAATTGTTACTGTGGAAGAAGGTCCAGAGCAATGGAGCGGATAGGTAAGAGAACACATTATTATTATTTGTATTGTCATAATCTATACTAATATTATAAAGCTGAAGAATTTGTTTGTTTGAACGCGCTAATCTCGGGAACTACTGGTCCGATTTGAATTATTTCGGTGTTAGATAGCCCATTCATCGAGGAAGGCTATATATCATCACGCTAAGACCAACAGGAGCGGAGCAATGCGGGTGAAACCGCGGAGCGCAGCTAGTTATTATTATTTGTAATGTCATAATGTTAAATGTAGTTATATTTTTGAAGTGAAACTTCTTTATCGGGGGTGGACAAAAATTTTGTGTGACATTTTTGCCGTTACGCCGCGCGCGTGACATTTTTGCGTTACGCCGTACTCGTGACTATATACATGTTATATTAAAGTGATCAGCAAAATCAAAGGGTTTGTTTTAATTCTAATTCCAGTGAATTTCTAAAAAAAGTAAATAAGTAATTACATCTATTTTTCTAATACTTAGGTGTAATAATGGTATTTATTTTTCTAAGTTATTTATGATTAACCTCACTTTTTGATTGTATTTTTCAATACACTAACACGTGGGTGGAATTATGGTATCAATTTTTTCTAATACTTGAATGTTGATTGTGGTATTTATTTTTCTAAAATTGTATTTAAAGTTAACCTCAGTTTTTGATTGAATTTTTTAAAACACCAACACGTGGGCGTGATCATGTTATTTATTTTTCAAGTTATTTAAGCTTAACCTCTGTCTTAATATGTATATATTATGTACTATGTGCGTCATTAATTTCTGACTGTTTCGAGATTTGGTGCAAAATAAAACAGTGTGTAAATAAAATTAAACAATTGAGTAAAAGTATAATTTCATAGAATATAACACGTTGAGAAGTTCCCTGTATAAATATATATACATATCTTGTATAAATACATACATAATATGCCTATAGATCTTTACTCAATTGTTTTATTTTATTGATTTTTTACAAATTTTATTTACACACTATTTTATTTTGCACCAAATTTCGAAACAGTCAGAAATTAATGACGCACATATTATATATACGTTTTAATATAGAATATTTTTTATTTTACAACCTTTACAACTTGATCATTAGGAATTTATTACCTCTATTGTTCGAACAAAAATAAGTTACCGACTTTAAGAACGTGCCGACAATGTAAGTACACTATTGTTTCTTAGAAAACATTTTAGGAGTATACGATAATAAATCTATGACTCACGTAAACACGTGTTTGCTTGATTGGTGTCAGGTGTTCAATTATAATTTTATGAATTCAAAATTTATAAGAATAAACCTCAAACTCTCTGTCCAATCAAATCCGCCTAAGTCGAAATCCTTTATAAGCTGAAAACGGCAGTGGCCGGCGTAAATATTCAAATAGGTAGCGAGGAGCGAAGCGACGAGCATCTTAGGTTAACTTTTGAACTACCGCACGAGCCAAGCGAGCGAAGCGAGCGAGTCGCGGCAGTGGCCGGCGTAAATATTCAAATAGGTAGTGGTAACGCCAATATAATTAAAATAGTAAATGTAGAAATTAAATGTTTATTATTTGTGGTGTATTCCTTCATCCTTCCCTACATACGAGCACAACCAATCACCGCGCGCTATTTAGCGCTAGCCACGTGACGTACCTATGTCACGAATCACGATTGTCATACGACAGTCGAGTTCGCTCCGATCTCTCGCGGGGATCGGGACTCAACAACCGCCGGAGAGCTTCCACGAGGCTCTCTAGATCATCAGGCATTGTGCTTTTGTAACCCCGGGGTATCCTGTGCCCCGGTCCTTGGTCGCGCTCACCGCCGCGTGTGTGTTCGCGTGGAGTGTTTGGACTGGACGCCGTTCTTCCCCGCCGCGAGCTGGAGGACCCTGACCGCGTGGCGCGGCGCGTGTTCTGGACGCTACTCCCTCCGACGAGGTATGTGCCGTGTGTTCCTGTCTTTCCCCTCTTTTGCTAACACCACGTTGATCTAAATACAGTCCACTTTTATATCGAGAATATATTTACGTATATTTTTTATATTGGCGCGACCATTGAGTGGTACCTTCGATCCGGATAAGAACCATAGAGTGGTCCATTACGAACCGGATAAAACCTGATGATTCCACCGCCCTTATTAGGATACTCATTGTGTAGGCCCTAATAAGCGTATTAGTAGTATCTTCAATGCGAAATACTATTTAATATACCGCGTAGAACGACAATGCGTCTTCTACTATTCATATAAAATATATTTTAAACCCGCCCTTATTAGGATACTCATTGTAGGCCCTAATAAGTGATTTAATAGTACATTCATTGTGAAATAACTATAACCGCATAGATCGACATTGCGTCATCTATTATTTTTCGCTTAAAATATATTTTATTCCGCCCGTGACATTAAGTTACGCGTATATTATTATTAAAATAGTTAATTAAAACCATATTCATATCTTTTATCCGCAGTTATAACGCTAAAATCATTATAAATCGAACATATTACATCATATTTATCTACGGTCTACCCGCACTCGAAATTTATATCGTTATCGAGTACATTCCGCGATCCGCTGTTATAATCCGACCATATTGTAATTGCATACTCGGTTCTTATTACGCTTGCGTCACTGACCTACTTTATTTGGTCGTATTACTTGTTATTGTAACTTTTATTGTAACATTCTCTGTTTGAATATTTACTTTTTGTTATTAAAAATGCCGCCTAAGAAAATGACTAAGTTACATGATAGTGACGCTTCGGATGTTAATGATTCGGAAGATATAAATGATTCGCAGTTATCCATGTTATTAGCTAAACGCGAAGTTATATTCGAAATGGTGCAAAGAATTTATGATTTGTCTTTGAACGTTCATAGCAACGCTGCGCTTAAGGAAAGTTTCCTTGACGAGTCCGCGCAGGTAGAATCATTACGCGATGATTATAAACAATGTTTAGATGAATATAATATTCGTTTATTATCATTAATTCCCGCCGCGAAACCTGATTATAAAAGCCTCGTTGCATTCGAGTCTTTGTATAGCAGGATTAAAAGAATTAAATCGCAATATTCGCAACCAAGTCCGTCACACGGAGATATTAATATTTTGCATAAAAATAGGCCTAAATTACCGCCTATCGAATTAGTACCATTTTCGGGTGATATTCGCTCATTTCCGCTGTTTCTTTCGAATTTTGAATCAATTGTTCATAACAATCCCGGCCTTACAGATGCCGAGCGTTTATATTATTTACTAGGTAAATTAACGGGGAAGGCCACAACTGTTATAGCTGGCATAACCCCTTCCGCTGAAAATTATAATTTAATTTTACAAACTTTGAAAGATAAATATGATGATAAACGTATGTTAGTTTCCGCGTATTTAAATCAAATGTTTGATTTTAAACCTTTGCATTGTGCGTCCGCAACAAACTTTGATTTATTTACTGATAACTTTATTAGCGCAGTGCGCGCCTTACAGAATATAAAGTTAGATAATATTACAGATTTAATGATTGTTCATATCGCGTTGAAGAAGTTAGACTCAGATACTGTTCGCGCTTTCGAGACTGAGTTTGGTAGTGAAATGCCTACTTTTGATAACTTAGTTCAATTTATTCAAACTCGTGCGAAGGTATTAGAACGCATTCATCCTTCCACAAATTCGGGAATAAATAAACCGCCTCGAAAGAATAATTATAACCGCAGTTCAAATAATACTTCTTCCGCACCGCCTAAGACGTACCAGTCTTACGTAACAACAGCTGATTCGGCTTATAGTTGTCTTTGTAAAAATATTACGCATCAACATTTATATAAATGTTCGAATTTTCATAAAATGAGTCCGCAGGAACGTTTGAAATACGTAAAGGATAGAAACGCGTGTATAAATTGTCTCAGTGTAAAACATCGAGTTTCTAGTTGTTCGTCTTATTCAAATTGTCGCGTTTGTAAATTAAAACATCATACGATGTTACATTTGAAACGCGAACCTTCCATACCCGCGCCTGCGTCTCACCCCCCGCCGCGCAGCTCCCCGCCGTTGCCTGCGCCGTCGCCGCCGTCGGGCGAGTGCGTCCGCTCTGACATTGCGCTATGTACCGCTAGCTATACAGCTGATACTGATAACGCATTTCTATGCAACCCGCCCGCGAATAAACAACATACTATTTTATTATCAACCGCTGAAGTCGTAGCTTATAATTGTAAAGGCGAACGGCTTATTATTCGCGCGCTTTTAGATTCCGCTTCACAGAGTCACTTCATTACGAATGAATGTTGTGAACGTTTAGGTATTAAACCGCAGAAAACCGAACGTACTATTATAAAGGGGTTCGGTGGTTCAGAAAAAATTATAAATAGTAATTCTATAAATATAAAATTTTATTCGCGTCTTGACAACAACATTTCTTTTAATATTTCGCCGCTAGTTGTTGATCATGTTACGGATTTATTACCTACCGCTGTTATAGACACTTCTGTCTTATCGCATATTTCGCATTTACCGCTCGCAGATGAGAGTTTTGGTACGCCAAATAAAATCGATTTATTAATCGGTGCTTCTCTGTTCCCTCATCTGCTTCTCCCCGACGTAGTTCATGCATCTCGTGACTCGTCGGCGCCCGCTGCATTGCGCACGGTGTTAGGCTATGTGATAATGGGTTCAGTACCCACCATACCTAACATACATAAACCGCCCTTGACGTGTTGTCACGTTCAAGAGACCGCCGCTATTGACTCATTAGTCAGGCGTTTCTGGGAGCTCGAGGAGCTTCCTACCGCACCGCCCGTTCAACATCCCGATGATGTTGAATGTGAAGAATATTATAAATTAACTACAACCCGCGACCCCGTGAGTGGCAGATATATCGTTTCGCTTCCATTTAAGGACTTTTTACACTCTCGGTGACTCATTAAATATTGCCCGCAAACGTTTCATGTGCCTTGAAAGAAAGCTACAGGCTTCACCTAAATTAAGGTTGGCATATGATGACGTCATAAAAGATTATCTAACGAAGAATTATATTTCACCCGCGCCTCCGTATGATCCGCGTGACCCTACACCCATTTATGTTATACCGCATCACGCTGTTCTGCGCGAGGATAAATCGTCGACTAAGCTGCGCATGGTTTTAGATGCTAGCATGCCAACTTCTGGAAGCCAGCGTTCGTTGAATGACCTTCTGCATGTTGGACCGAATTTACAAGGCAATTTGTTTACAATAATTTTAGGTTTTCGTCTCCACGCGATTGCCATGACCGCTGATTGCCGCCAACAATTTCTGCAGATTTTCGTGCGTGAGTTTGATCGTCGTTTTCAATGTTTTTTATATCGTTTCAGCCCGCAGGATCCGCTGCTTCTTTATCAATTTAATCGAGTTTGCTTCGGCATCAAGTCTAGTCCTTATCACGCACTGCGCACGGTAAGACAGCTCGTAGAAGATGACGGCGCGAAATATCCGCTAGCGAGTAGCATTGCGTCTACCTCGTTGTATATGGATGATATCGCCTTCTCTATTCCCACGGAATGTGAAGCAGTTTCCGCGTCGCAGCAGCTCATCGATTTGTTTAAGGGAGCTCAGTGGGATCTAGTTAAATGGAATAGTAATAGTAAGAATGTGTTAGATAATCTTCCCGCTTCGCACAAACTTTTACCCTCCGCGGTGGAGTTTGATAAGACCGTGCAACATAAATTACTTGGTCTGCATTGGTCTACTGTTGATGATTGTTTTTATTTTAAAATTACCGCACCCGCCGATGTGATGTGCACTAAGCGCTCCATCTTGTCAACTATCGCCCGTCTGTGGGACATAATGGGCTTCGTTGCTCCCACAGTCGTGTATGCCAAACTGTTAATAAAACAACTTTGGCAACTTAATCTTGATTGGGATGATTCTCCGCCTCCACACATTATTAAAATGTGGAAACAGTTCTGTGATGAATTACCAGCTCTTAATGATATTCGCATACCACGTCATATAGGTTTTACTTGTGATTGTATTCTCACTCTTATGGCTTTCTCTGACGCTAGTGAACTTGCCTACGGAGCAGTCGTGTACGCTCATGTCAGCACTGTCTCTGGTAACGTCATTCGTCTTATTTGTTCTAAATCTAAAGTCGCTCCATCTAAACCGCTAACAATCGCTCGCTTAGAACTTTGTGGTGCACTCCTAATGTCAAAGCTGCTTCGCACTGTCCTTGACAGTTATTCACAACACTACAAAATTAATGCATACGCATTTACCGACTCTAAAGTCGCGCTCTATTGGATTAAAGGTTCGCCGCACCAGTGGCAGACGTTTGTCGCAAACCGCGTTGTGAAGATCACAGATAACATCCCATCAGATAATTTCTACCATGTTTCTGGTATTGAAAATCCCGCTGATGTTCTTTCGCGTGGCATTATGCCACAAAATCTCGTCTCGCACCCTCTGTGGTTCCAAGGACCCCAGTGGGCTCGTTCGGACCCATCTGATTGGCCTCTTAGGAGTCTCGATGGTGAGTCTATTGCAGACATTCCCGAACGAAAATTATTAGCGCACACTGTGTGCTCGCCTATAAAGCATTGCGCTTTATATGATACCGCCCTTCGCGTATCCTCATGGAGTAGGCTTTTACGCGTTGTTGTTTATATTTATAGGTTCCTTAAATTGTTACCCCGCCGCGGTGTTATGATGACCGCAGAGGACCTTAATTTCTCTGAGAATAAAATTCTCGCCGCCCTGCAAAATAAATATTTTGCAGAGGAGTATTCTAATATACTCAATAATAAATCTTGTTCGCAGGCTTTTAATCGCTTGAGGCCTTTTATTCGCAACGGACTTATCCTCGTTGGAGGACGTCTGAGTAATTCCGCCCTGGAATATGCACATAAGCATCCAGTGATATTACCGCGCAATGATCATATCGTTAACATGATCATTGATTATTATCATATTAAATATATGCACGCAGGACCGGAACTTTTAATGTCGTTGCTTCGCCAAAAGTATTGGATTCTTTCCGCACGTCGTATTGTTAGACAAAGAATTCACTCATGTAATACTTGCTTCCGCATGAAACCGCGTCCAACTTACCCGCTGATGGCTGATTTGCCTGAATGTCGTACACGCCAAGCCGTTAAAGCATTCAGCGTAACAGCTTCTGATTACGCAGGGCCTATCGCTTACACTCCTGTGCGCCGCCGTGGTGTTCACAGCGAGAAAGCATACCTGTGTATTTTTACGTGCCTCACTACGCGTGCAGTGCACATCGAAGTTGCGACCGACCTCAGCACTCCTAGTTTTCTTGCCGCGCTCAAAAGGTTTCTATCGCGTCGAGGACCCGTTGATACGATGTATACGGATAACGGTACTAATTACAAAGGAGCCGATTCCTATCTCCGCGATTTATATAAATTTCTTAATAACGAATATCGTTCGAACCTGGAGCACGAGTTCGCTGAGAGTCGTATAAATTGGAAGTTTATTTGTCCCAACTCTCCACATTTTGGAGGTGCTTGGGAAAGTATGGTGAAAGTAATTAAAACGCATTTGTTTCGAGTTATCGGTCAACAAATATTATCGTATGAAGAACTTTGTACTGTTCTCACTCAAATTGAGTGTTTACTTAACTCGCGACCGCTGACAGTACTGAGTTCTGACCCCGCAGAACCCTCGGCTTTAACACCGAGTCATTTTTTAAATACCGCTCCTTTATTATCATTACCCGCGCCGCAAGTCAAATCTGATCACGTCAGTTTGCTTGATAGGCATTCGCTACTGGACAAGTTAGTTCAGTCGTTTTGGAAACGTTGGAGAATGGAATACTTACACGGTTTGCAGGTTAGGCAGAAATGGAATACGCCTTCCACACCTATTACTCCTGGAACGGTCGTGGTTGTAATAAATGATAATGCACCGCCCCTAACCTGGCCTTTAGCCGTCGTAGAGAAAGTACATCCTTCAAAGGACGACGTCGCGCGCGTTTGTACAGTTAGAACCGCCAAGGGAACTTACCTTCGCCCGGTCGTTCGTTTATGTCCGCTTCCAAGACAATAGTTATATCGCATTAATATATTACCGCAGTTAGTTAAGTTTAATTTTAAGTTTTTGCACCGCTTTCGATATAATTTCTTAGTTATAATACCGCCGTGACTTTAGGAATTTTTATACCCCGCTCGCATTACGCGATCCTAGAGTCATAGAATTTCTTAGTTATATTTTCCGCCGTGACTTAGGAATTTTATTATCCCGCTCGCATTATGCGCTCCTGGAGCCATAGAATTTGTTATTTATATTACCGCCGTGGCTCTTAGGACTTTATTAACCCGCGCGCATTATGCGATCCTAGAGTCATAGTTTTTCGCTGTATCTTATGATTGGTTTTAAATGGTGACCCATTTAGGGCGGGTGGATATGGTAACGCCAATATAATTAAAATAGTAAATGTAGAAATTAAATGTTTATTATTTGTGGTGTATTCCTTCATCCTTCCCTACATACGAGCACAACCAATCACCGCGCGCTATTTAGCGCTAGCCACGTGACGTACCTATGTCACGAATCACGATTGTCATACGACAGTCGAGTTCGCTCCGATCTCTCGCGGGGATCGGGACTCAACAACCGCCGGAGAGCTTCCACGAGGCTCTCTAGATCATCAGGCATTGTGCTTTGTAACACCCGGGGCATCCCGTGCCCCGGTCCTTGGTCGCGCTCACCGCCGCGTGTGTGTTCGCGTGGAGTGTTTGGACTGGACGCCGTTCTTCCCCGCCGCGAGCTGGAGGACCCTGACCGCGTGGCGCGGCGCGTGTTCTGGACGCTACTCCCTCCGACGAGGTATGTGCCGTGTGTTCCTGTCTTTCCCCTCTTTTGCTAACACCACGTTGATCTAAATACAGTCCACTTTTATATCGAGAATATATTTACGTATATTTTTTATATTGGCGCGACCATTGAGCGAGGAGCGAAGCGACGAGCATCTTAGGTTAACTTTTGAACTACC
>CAJQZM010038795.1:0-10967 GCA_907164665.1 Colias nastes
TGTACATGGTCAGATGCAGGTTTCGAGTCAACGTAGCCACTCATTTTTCCGCGTAGCTTTTAAACTGAACCTTATTAAAGTTTAGTTATCATCTTTTCATAATACATTAACAAGAAAATCTGTATAATTTATATTATAGAGAAATAAATTCAATACTAAAATTGTCGTAAGAAAATCTATAAAACATTGCCTCCATCGCCACCTAGCGCATTTATCAAGAAACAAACACACTCATACTCGAACCTCGCGCATCATGAAAGTTTCAGTCTGAGAATTTTCATAGTTCTTCTATCGCACACTAGATGGCGCTGAATTATAACGAAAGCTATTTCAAAGTTTATTTTTAAAAGTGAGCGTTTTATAAGTGGCTGAGGAAGTTAATATATGACAGAGGCGTGCAAATGCTATGATTCAATATGAGATGTTCGATGAATAAATGTTTTATCAAAATTCTTGTTATTTATAAGATTGAAATTATTGTTTGTCTTGTAATACATACAAAATGTATTTTAATAATAATAGAAATTCTTATTTTGTTGCCTAGCATATAATAAGTATGAACAACACAATAAAAATAGTTTGTACAGAGTTTAATTTAAATATTATTTAACATAATTTATTCATGTTTATGAAAACAAATTGAAGAAAAGCATAGCAATTTAATTCATCGTAAAGTCTAATATTTGTTTTATGTTTGTCCAAATTATTAAGTTCATAAATATAATTATTATATCATTATGTAATTCACTCGAATATAATTACAAATATCTACGATTCAAACTTCTGCAGCGGAAATGCGAAGTGTAGGTAATAACCGATTTATTTAAATACCGACAGGATTATTATAATAACTGAATCTAATAATAAACACGACACTTTTAAATAACGCTGTTGCCATTGTCTTCCTAAATTTAATCGGAATTTGGTGTTCGTCCAAGGAATTTCATGCCCTGAGTTATTGTGATAGAATTTTAGTATCATCTTCCAACGGATTTTAGAAAATAGATAAGTACTTAGTGTCTTTAATGCTAACACGTACTCTTCAAGTTTGGATTTGGGTTGTAGCCTGTACAAAGAGAAATATTTATGTTAAAAAATATAATAAAAACAATGATATCAATGTTTAATTTATAAAAATTAAATAATGTATCAGTCTCGACATTGTAGCAGACACGTATCTTGATTGAAGATTCATAAACATGTTATGATACGAAAATGACATATTATAAATAATTTACATTCAAAACAAATTTATTATAACACAAACTAATTTAACACTCATTATGTCAACACATACGCAGTCGCAAACCTTGCACATGTTACATCGAATTTATAGCATATTTACGTAAAGGGCTAGCCCTGACCAGTAGTAACGACAGGTGGGAAAAGTTGTCACCGCATAGGTCAAGGAATGGGCGGGCGGCGGCGCGGGCCGGGGCGGCTCCGGCGTGGGAGCCCATTTGTTTACGCAGCGCCAGTCCGCGCCGCGCTCAGCAGAGTGCTGCCGCGCGAGACCACCCTATATTCAGTTCACGGCCGCTCTATTACCGGACATCTATTTCGGCGCATAATATTCTGTGCCGTGAGGAACGCTCAGTTTCGCGCAGGCAGGTGCGCGTGCCGAGGCAGAGAGATGCGGCGACGGAGCCGCGCGCGCGCCGCGTGACCGCTGACGGCATGGAGCGCCGCCCAGCCCGCTTCGACCCAGACCTCATGACCAAGGCCGTACGCCGCCGGGAAAGGCCGCGAGAGCGATGGCTGCTGACGCGGAAAACATGGAAGTACATGGCGGACGCCGGCCGCCGGCTCATCCCGGACGGCGCGCAGAACCGCACGGAGGACGTTCCGCGCATCGAGTCGTACTTCCAAGAGGTCTGTCAGCGGGAGCCGAGGTTTCTGCTATGGCGAAAAAGCTCCTATCCGGGCGTGTTGGCCCGCCCACGCCGGAAAAAACGTGCAAGAGGTGGCTCTGTGCGCGCCCGGTCGCCTTCCGACGACGCTCCGGTGCCCGTGCGGCCCACAGAGTTATTCATCCCTCACACATCAGGTGGCCGATTTGATATAGCAAAGTTAAGGAGAGACTTCTTTGCAGCGCCACCGCCATCATCACAATCGGGTTTCACTCCGTCCAGTGCGGCATTTAATGTCGCAGCAAGAAACACTAGTCCACACATTGAGCCTAGAGATAATGATGAAGGAGTACTAGTTGATTTATTGAGAAAGTACCTGAAAGTAGAAGACGATAAGGATCCTCCTCCTCTCACAGAAAGTGAGGAGCTCGTTAAAGCGCTACGAAATTACCTTAAAAGGCAGTCGGAGCGCGCTCCCGCAGACTCTGATACAGATCCTGCGCAAAGAATATTGCGGGAGCATCTTAGCAGATATTACAATAGGTCGTCGAATAAGGATCAATCTGTACAAGATTTATTAAGCGATAGGAATTTGTTGAAAAATTTATACCATGATCTTCGTAAATCGAAGCCATATAGAGGCGGAAGGAGTGGAGGTGGCGGTCCCAGTGCCGGTGGGTTCAGTTCTAGCGTGTATAGTGCGTCAAGTTCCAGAATTAATATACGAGGTAGGAGTGTTAGTGCTTACGGTAACGATGAGGACTATGTTCGTTCCCCGCCCATGTCGCCGCCGCCCCTTATCGAAGTACTGGGTGAGTCGCAGGAGGAGAGAGGCGTGGATGCTGGGACTCAAACTGAGCCCATACCTGAAGAAGTGTTGCAGGAGCTGGAGAGATCATACAAAGATAAGCTGGAAGCGGCGACAGCGCCCACTAGCCCGACGAGCCCGCCGCCCGAGAGGCGGCCGCGGCGCCGCTCTAGCGTAGACCATGACGACGTGTCGCAATCCGTGAGTGACACCATCAAACGCTACTTGAGAATGGCGCGAAAAAAGAGCGTCGACTCCGAAAAGACTGATCGTTTCAAGCGTATTAACTATGATAAAAACCTGCGTAATATAAAACCGCGTATGCCTTGTGATGTGGATGACGACGGGCCCAACAAGGGCTGTCAGACGGACGAGGCATGGGTTTTGACGTATAGGGATTTGCAATTCGCGTCGGTGGCGTCGACGCCAACGTCCCCGTCCCAGTCGCACTCGTTTCTGTCCACGTTATTGGGCCGTGGGTCTCATGCATCGGTGGCTCCCCCTGCAGGTGGCATGCAAAAGTCACGATCATCGAGCAGCGTGGTGCAGAGCGTCAGCCGGCGGCTGTGGCGCACGCGCAGCCGCTCCTCGAGCCGGGCGGCCGCTTCGTGGACACCTCAGGTCAGTCGTTATTCATTCTTTATATTTACACTTCAGTTATTGATTGTGTCAGTTTGTTAGATGTGTGGATTTCATTCTTTATTATTTACAAATATATAAATCTGTCATAAATCGCAAGTATTTAAAGTTTTAAATAAATAAAAATATATATTATGGTCGCTTAATGGTCGATAGTATCATGTTTACAATCAAGCATATAAAACATACAAAAATAGTTTTACGATGAGGGTAGAAGGATTATCTAATGAATGAACGTCAATTGAACGTTTAATGAACTATCTCTTCGTTATCTCATTGTAAAATTATCTGATCAATATTATGTTTGATAACTCTATATATCTACAAATAAATAAGAGGCGATAGCAATTTATTCAAATGGATGATAAGAGTTTAACTGGTTAATAACATATAGGATAGGTAACCTTGCATCGTTAGCTCCCCGTTATACGTGTGATACCGCGGTAAAAAAAGGTCTTATAAGTTAGACATGTTTAAATGCAAATTTGTCCAGCTCCATTCATTCATTCAGTCTTTAAATCTTTACACCATATCATATCTAGTAGGAAGGCTTCTATTTACTTTATTGTAATATTATCAAAGGCAATGATGACGACGTTTTTGACTATACAGCTATATCAAATTAATGTTTTAAATTGTATGTTCATGGTCATTATTTTAAGGAAGTTTTTTTAGAGCTACAAAAACAAATTATCTGCATTAATAAAAAAAAAATCTGCAATAGAAAGTGTAGAATAGTTTTCCTATGATAATAAGCTTTAAACTAAACAATTCAATTTTAATTTTGAAAGGATCCCTATTTTTCTACTACTTAACTATATTTACACCCATAATTATACATCGACGTGTGTTTTATAATAACCACAATTTATTAAAATTGTGATCCTATAAGCTTCGCATGTAATAAACTATAGAAATGATTGCACACATACATCAGAAGAGATTTTTATACAAGTATATCCGATGAGTCAGGAGCTGGCGCCAAATGAGCTATTTAAATCATGAATTAAATATAATTAGGCGGTTGACAACCGTCTTCTGTCAGCACTTAGTTTTTGTGGCACTTCGAAAGCTTTTCAATTATAAAGAATGCATTATGTGCGTTTTATGTTATGTTTATAAAGACAAATACTTCAAGAATGTTATGCTCTTAATGCAAGCTTGTCGCGACATCTGTTATAAAATCTTGGTCAAACCTAATGAGGTTTTAAATTGGTAATATTATGAATATATTAGCTTTGAGGTAGTAGTAATAAAAGTTATAATAATTGAATAGCTCAACTAGATTTCAATGTGTAACAAAACAATTTAAATAATATTTATAACTATAATGATTGTCATAGCGATCTTCTAAAAAACTTTTATAAATGGACTTTTATAAATGTCAGAATTTTTACACAATATTATTTTTTAAATTAAATGGTAACTGCCTTTTAAACCGTCTATGTAAACTGATATGGAAAAACGCTAGTATTTCATCTCATAAAAGTACATTTTCTTAAAGTTATGTCACTTGATCTAAGTTCATTGCTACGGCGTAGGCTTCACTGCGCGTAGACTGTAGACTATCGTGCTACATACGTCTACAAGTTCTACAGTTATCTCAATTTTATGACAGCTAATATTATTGGGTATCATTTAAGCTATCATCAATTTAATTAGTTTTGTGTTTCTTAAATAATAGGGTTTGTCCTCAAAATAGTAGATCTGTCACCAAAATGTAGTCACCAAACAATTCAAAATCAGTTCCACAATAAATCACCTAAAATCCTGAGATATAAGGTCTAGTACCAAATAAATGTTTTTGTATGTATTATAATAGGTGTGTCCTAATAAGTATTAAAGCAAACTAATTTAAAGAGATCACCAATAAATCATATTATGTTATGTACTAGAAAATTGCATTAAGTTCAAATAAAAAATTAGGGTTGTCATCATCGTTTCAACCAAAAGATTCTGCTACTTAACTAGACTCCCAAGGTTTTAAATTTCCACTGGTAGTATAAATTATATTTAAATAAAATTTTTAGCAGAGTAGTTAATAAAACAAAGTTAAAATAATCAATATTTATTGTTTAAAATAATTACCACTGAACAATCAGCGCTGGTTTAAAATAGCTGGCTTATGGTCAATTTTTAAAGCGCGCCAATTTGTCTCCGCCCGTTTGATCATTTTTTCATTAAAATTATAAATTGATGTATTAAATTGGTAACGAATAGGTACTATTAATTATTATCTGAACGAAATAAAATGTTACTACTGTATTGGTGACAAAATATCAAATAAAAAGGAGTCGCAGTCAGGGATCGATAATCGATTTATTTGGTGACAGATCTACCATTCTGAGCACAGAGCTATTACTTATTTAAGTAACAAAACTGTTATTATAAGAACGAAGTTTATATTCATGTAATGCAATATAATTTTATTGGTTATCGATCTCTTATTTTACACATATATTAACATTAATTTGATAATTCATACCTGGGAACAATTTTTGTTTATCTGAGAACGAAAATATTTCGTGGTGATAGATCTATTTATTAGGTGATACAACTTGATGACAAATATAAATTTTGGTGATAGAAAATATAGTTCCCATATTATTCCACTAAAATCTGAAGAATTATTAGTTAAACTCACCTTAATTTTTCAATTATAATATGTTGTAGTTGACCTTATTACATTATTTAAAGTTCCTATGTACTTATTCAGTATTTTTTTTTCCTTTTTCATTCTATTTAATGTATCAATGTATGCCACAACATATGTATATTATTATCTATTTTCTTCATCAAAACACGTTATGGGACACACCTGCAGTGTCAAAATATGATATTATCTAAATTCATAAAATAACAGACCTCCTCCTATATAATATAATACAAACTCACATATACATATATATAAAAAAACAGCACGTGTAGCGCTAGAAACAAAGCTATACTATCCCACTAGCCACATACCACATTAGTTTTCGCGAAATTGGCGAATCATTTCCACCGCTCGTAAATCGTAACGGGGCCATCCGTTCCGGGTGTGGGTTAAGAGCGAGCGATTTGACACGCTTGTTAGAAATACGCTTTGTAGCGTGTTTATTACTTAAATATTAATGTGTTTATTATTCGAGACCAAGATAAAGTATTCTTATTTGTCTATGGTATTTTATCATAAGGTCTATAATTTGTTATTAAATTCTTGTAAATAAATTGAATTTGAAATTTGAACTTTTCCCAATATCAACACAGAGATTCTTTTAATATCCATAGATAAGCAACAGCTTGCTAGTTGCTGTTAAGAGGTCGTCAAATTGCGTAGGTTCTACGATTAATTTATTTTGACACTATAGTTCACAAGTATAGTTCAAAGGTCACAAGTTACAATGCTTTGCGCATAGTAAATGTAACGGAAAAATATCTTATAATTATTTTATGATATTATTTTTATTAGATTTACCTGTCATACTAATTTATGTTTGTAAATCCAGCCTTGACAATTTCGGAGATGTTAAACTAAATTCAGTTAATTAAACGCAATATAAAAATTTCCTTGTTTCTTGACATGTAAATTAACACCAAAAGACATAAAAAAGCGAATTATCATCTCCGCACATACTCGCTGTAAGCTCATGCCTTCAACCAGGCAATCTTTCACCAAAATATTATGATAAGCTGTCTCAGCCGCTCGCTGCTCATCTGCTCAAGTATTGCACATTTGTCGCCAGACCAATTTGTTTTATTTGTACACCTTTCTCATAACTTTCCGAGGATTATAAAAGCAAACATATACGCTGCGGGAAAAACATATTTTTTCATCAATTAGGATGATTTTCAACTTTTTAACGTAATAATGAGGTAGAAGCTTTTTTATAAATAAAACTTCATTCATTTGTAATTTAAAAGACAATCTTCAATACTTATTCAGTATTTTGATGTTTTTGAATACCTTTTATTTTTATTTACAGTGTGATTGCACGATGATGACGAGCGATGGCCTCTATATTAAAGTATTTTGATCTTGTCGAATAGAATGATGATATACCTCACTCAATAAAAATAGATACTTCACGTCTTAATGTAAATTCCTCTTTATAACCCAACTATCTTTCCGCCCGTGACTTCACCCGCGTCGTCTAAAACTTAACACATTGTATACTGAAACCTTTCACGAACACCACGCTATCCATTGGTGAAAACTGAATAAAAACCGCTTCAGTAGTTTTTTAGTTTATTGTGTAGTACATACAGAAAGACAGACAAACTTGGCGGAGGACTTTGTTTTACATAGTAAATACTAAATATCGATATTGATAGCACGTGATAGTGATGTCTTAATTTAAGAACTTTAAATAGTATCACGTATATATCTGTCAACTGTGATAGTATCCAAATACGTCATTAGGTAGTGTTAGGTATCTATAAAATGGATCGGTACTGATGACAAGCCGTGACGTCACACGGTACGTCATCCCGCAGTAGACAGACTATACATATATACATATATACCTACTAGGTAATGTACTTGTGTTAATAAGTCAACAAGACTCCGTAGACCAAGACTTTTATGATCATTCCATGTCTTGTCTTGAATATAATAAAATTAACAAGGATTGTACTATGATATATTTATGCTTAACATATTTTTACCTTTATTTAAATTGTATTCTCTATTTTAATGCTTTTGGTAATTTTTGAAAGATTTTTATACATAGCTGAATATTTTTATGATTTTTTATTTAACGTAAACAATGCTTATCCTGTAAATCATCAAGTTAATAATCTTATAGCGCATTGATAATAATTGTAATTTTATTAACACCGTTATGTTTTCATCTCACAATTACAAGAATGTCCTTGTAATATTATGTATTATATAAAAGCTCTCTTAGTATTTTCCAACGCAATGACTAATAAGCAATAAGAATACAAAAAATAAACTCACAAAAAAATGATAAATCTCGGGAATGCTTTTAGACAATCGCTGAATCACGAAAACCGCTGCACAATGTCACAGACTATATTTTCAGTATCACTACATAGTATAAAACAAAGTCGCTTTCTCTGTCTCTATATCCCTATTTACGCTTAAATCTTTAAAACTACGCAACGGATTTTGATGCGGTTTTTTTTTAATAGGTAGAGACGTGATTCTCGAGGAAGGTTTTAGTATATAATTTATTAGCTTTTAGACAAAGCGGGCGAAGCTGCGGGCGGAAAGCTAGTAATTCTATAAATACAAATTATGTAAGCCCGCGTGGACCCGTTTCTTATATCGATACAAACAAGCGATTGCAAAATATATTAAGAAATGTTTGTATTCTGCATTCCACGATCTCATCGGTCAACAAACAAACTCTTTCACAGAATTTGGAGCTGGCATTTTCTTGTTGTGTTTTACGAATCGATTCCAATTATTTTTATGTGTGTTAAATTCTTTAGATCTATACCTACTCTAATTATTTTTTGTTTTGAAGCGATGCGAACTCTTGGAGAAAAGGTGTATGATAATTTTTAATCAGGATCGAAAATTTTGAATTTATCAGTTTACTAGCTCTGCACCCCGGCTATACCTGTGATGCGCTACCAAAGATTGATCGTACCAGATCATCATCAAATGCATAGTTTACTCTTCTATAAATGATGGACAATCAAACATTAATTTCAAAAATCATTATAATATCTGCTAGCTCGTTTGCCTGAATAATAATTAAAAGACTAGGTTTTAATACACTATTAAAAGCCCATACATAAAAATTCAAATAAGACCTTAACGTGCGGGCGCTTATTCGTAACTTGTAATCCTAAATTAAATTGAGATTATGGACCCTACCCTACAGTGAAGAAGAAATATTTGATAGTTGTTTTCTGCACCCTCACAGAATGTTTCTATGACTATGCTACTAATTTAACTCTAATCTGTTGCAATATTGCTGTGAATTTGACCCAATTCGTGCCGAAGTATGCTCGACTCCCACAAATCGCTTGTTCTGTGTTCTCACGTCATAATAATATGTGAAACTGAGCTACTAACTCGTTTGATGTCCCGTTAATTTTCATGCATATATCTCAGATTTTATAAGTGGTAGGTATAGTTGGATGACTATTAACAAACACTTCTTGAAGTGAAAACTTCTCTAGTTGCGATGAACATCTTATGGTAGGGGAAAATCGTATGATTTCGCGTCACCGATATGCAAATTTTATGAAATTTCAAATTTGAATACTAAAATTCTAATGGTACGTTCAGACGCGTGGCAAGAAGCCTGGCAAGGTACTTACGGTACAAAGAAATAAACACGGACGCATGCACAAACAACATGTTTACATGCTTGTGCCCGTGCTTGTGCTCGTTGAATGTCTCTTTGAACGCAAGCGTCTGAACCCACCATAAGAACAAAAGATTTTACATTTATCGACACTGCTCACTTGTTTTTTTTTTTGTAATAAAATGGTAATTTATTGAATGGAAAGTTTACGTAGAAGGACCACAATATAAATTCACAAACTAAAGATAAATATAAGCTAATAGTATTAAAAATATTATAAAATTCTGAATAGACTGTCTCATCATCATCATAATAATGCAAAATGTTTGATGTTCATCTCGCGACAGTAACTGATGACTTTCGTAATACAGTCTTTATGAGTTTATTAATAATATATTATGTTTTATCTTTGATCTGAAAACTGGGTACGTGATCCGTGGGTGGAAGAGGGACATCCTGTCTGGGATATTATTTTTTTATGAGAAGAGATTGGCTTTCTAAATTCAATAGGTACTATGTGTAAGATACTATGAAAAATAGGTAGGTATGTACATATTTACATTCGTAGGTCAGGTATATGCTGGAACTTTTTATCGTAATAGAATATTAGACGGATTTACCTAATAAGCAGTCATCTCCGTCCAAAAAGTTAGGAGCATTGCGAATGTGTTGCCATATAATATGTTTGAAAAATGACCGAATGATGAAAACCGATGATGAATACATTTTTGACCTTAAATCTTTAAGTTTTGTAATATTCAATAATTTATAATTTATATACCTAGTAAATAGATAGAAATCGCTAGTCGAATTGTCCTTGATTACTATTTATGGTGTTTTGCACTGTTCTCTCGTCTCTCTCTTTATATATTATAACAATATGTGTAGTAACTGAAAATTTGTAGTAATCTATTGAGTAAATCGTAGATAATCTTGGCAAATAAAAGCTTAATATTTATACAAATGACATCGGAATGTAAATCAGGGCAATTATGTTTATGCTTTTATATTTATACACAAACTATTTTGGATAATCGTCTTGTTGTCGAAAATGCTTCCTTAATCTTAATAATTTACTTTTACTGCTTTCTGCATGAGTAACATTATTGTGACCTTGAGAATTCCCTCTTATTTATCCTACTAGCTGTGCCCCGCAGTATAACCCGTATTGCTCTACTCCTGCTCTTAGCATGATGATAAACGGCCTATAGGCTATAGCTTTCCTTGATAAATGAGCTATCTAACACCGGAAGATTTTTTCAAATCGGACCAGTAGTTCCTGAGATTAGCGCGTTCAAACAAACAAACAAAGTCCTCAGCTTAATAATATCAGTAAAGCAAGAGCTTTTTACCCCCCCAAATCTCACACGAATGGGAAAAATGCGGGTTTTTCTTAAAAAAAAA
>CAJQZM010038798.1:21228-35538 GCA_907164665.1 Colias nastes
GTTTGAGTTACTGAACTTGATCTTTTTATTTTTTTCTTCCAAAAAACACAAAAGTGCAACTTGTGACCGGTTCAGATAGATTGCTCATAATTAGGTCTATCATTGATAAAAAAACCAGATTCCACCATGGAGGCGTTTAGGAGGTATTGAATTTTATTAGGGTAGTTAGGTAAAATAAAAAGTTTTCGAATTTTTCACATTTCATGGGATGTAGCTCGAAAACGGCTGCGAATAGAAAAAAATGATTTAAGTACAACTTGTAGATAATTTTATGGCCTTTCAACTTTTCCTTGAAAGTTTTTCTCTAACATGTACCGTTTTTGAGATTTAAGCGAAAAATGAAAAAATGGACCCATTCCCCCCCTCCCCCCACTCCGGGGCTCCTCCTAGTGTCCCGGGGTTTTAGTATGTTTATTACCTAGGGACTCTTGACATGTTTCCGAAGAAACATCTTACGTTACTAACTCACGCACTCTAGACCCCCCTTGGAGGGACTCATTCAATGGACTATATGGAATTGCCCCGTGGAAAAATTGTCATCTAACGTGAACGAAGTCGCGTATTCATTCGGTTCAGCTAGTTATAATACGAGTGTATATTTATGTAGGTATATAAGGTAATTATGAATACCCGTTCTCACTGTATAGGGTGACACAGTGTCATCGACTTATCAGCCGCTGCGCCACCTTGCGTATTTACCTTGTTTGTAGAAAATATGCCTCGGAGTTTTGTAATTACATACTATATTAGATTTTTTGTGATGTAACTGAAGTACTTATATTCGCATTCGAACGGTGTTACAGATGATAATGTTATGGCCAAGTTTATCCCTGTCCATTTAGCGTTTCTGGCGATGAGTGTTTGATCCATCCAAACTTTTAATATCTATAATGCTCAGCTACTTAAGTAGGCCTAACTATTTATTTACTTATGTATTTGTAAGATTAGAATTCCTTAGTAAAAAATCGGTATTCCAATACTCATGTTGTTGTTTCATGTTATTTGTGATAAACACAAGTTACAGTAAAGTGGAGGTAACTGTGAAAATTTGAAAGTGAGCGGTTTTCGTGAGGCTGCCTGAAGTCATTGACCATGAAGTGTTGTTCAATTAGTGCTGAGAATGTGTTGTCATTGTCTTCAGTGTAGCAGTTTGTTGTGGGTTATCAGGTTTTTAGCCTATTAATATGTGCGAGTGTGGAGGCGGCTTTATATTGTTTGTATGTGCATTGGAAGTAGACATGTTTGAAAATTTGAATACTTTATTAATTGAATGCGGGGGTTTGGAAGGTGTAAAGGTTAAGATTTATCTGCCTAAAGCTGGCCTGGGAAAGTTACTTAGATATGTGCGTAGTCGTCATTTAAAACACTGAGACACAAAAATTAACATAAATGGTGAACAGTAGATATGTATTGAGAAATGAAAAAAAAATGGGTTTAACAACCTACGTAACTACGATCTCTTGATTTTAAGCACTCGTTGATTTGTAAATTGCTGTTAAAGACAGACGAGGCGTGAGAAAAAGTATACACAATGTGTAAGATACTTATGAAACCTTTTTAAACAAATTTTAAATACACGTGGTAGCACTTGAACTAATGGCTATAATGAGGTATTTCTCTCTTGGAATTTAGGATTAGTTTTTAGGTGTTATTATTAATGGACAAAAAGCGAATGCCAGGTAAAAGAAGTATTGTGGAATAGTTTCACGTAAGGTTTCACGGTTGTAAAATTTATTATGATTTATATCAATGTTCCGGTGAAAACTGAGTCATAGTAGGTTGGCAATAATAAAAAAGGTGTTTACGAAAACGGGACATTTTTATAATTTACAGTTTAGTACTTTTAACTCTTCTAAAATGAGACTTAACGATTCGACTTGTTTTGTTTTCATCGACCAGGCACGTTTCTATAATAATTTGGTTTTTGTTTATTTATTTTGATAACTTTTGGTAATTCATATCTTTATTACTATCTTTTTCGCAGAAATGCATGGATAGGGAAACGTATTCAAATTTACATTCACCTGTTAAATGTAGGTACATATTTGATTTACCCTTCCGTTCTTCTGAAAATACTCCCTTTTTAAGTCGGTTAATAATATAATATTTAGCTTGAGGTATTCATAAACCAACATTTCGCCTTACAATAACCCCGTCAAGGCCTCATTGCGGTATTTTTGATTGGCCATTGTTATCCTAACTAGCGATGAGATTTCTTGTCATTACGGATTGTTACGGATTTATCAAAAAATACAAAGAAAATGCTTTAAATTAGTTTGCTAATTAAAAATAATTTGGAGTTTAATTGTAAACTAGTGTATCACAAAGTATGCAGTTTTTTTTTATTAAGACGTAAAGTAAGCTTCACTGGCAAACGTTGTTCTGTCAATTCCTTACAACGAATGTAACGTAATTTTAATTTATCTATAACTGCAGTACTTTACACTAAATGCAAATAATAATATATTTTAGATGCTATAAACAACTCTAGGAAGTAAATACGTGATCATCAAATCAGTAGAGGCTGTACGTGTCTGGGCAAGGCGAAGCATTGTCTAGTCATCTTTAAGACTATAAATAAATAATATATTTTTAAAAACAATTAAAATATTAAAATAATATGAAATTAAAGTTAATAATTGTCACCCGGAAGGATTATTTTTTGTACAAATTTCTTCGAAATGGATGTACTTTCTCAATATCTACGGAATATGATGATCCTAAAATGCTTCTAAATTAATTCTGATTGTACTAATAATTGTGTATAATATGTGTATTAGGTAGTTTAGCTGTGCTAATTTTAATGATGTATGACAAAAATTCGTGTAAATGAATGGATCTGGAAAAGCGCAGTCATACGATTCGTGTATTTTTTGTTCCTGTTTTGTGTTGAATTTATCGTTACAGAAAAATGTCTTTCCCCTTGTCCGAAGTCCGAACTCGTGCCAAAAATGCTACACAACTTTGATTTTCTATAGAATAATTTATACGATCGTTACAATATTATCATTTATCACGCATGGGATAGCTACGTGTTGAATACAATGACAGTATTTATAATAGCAGATACTTAGAAGCAGATAGTACATAAATAAGTGTTAATGATGTTATGGTGGTTTAGCGCAATGCAACCCAGGGTGGTTGCGACACTAACATAAATATCCGAGTTAAATCCATTTATATAACTTGTATGGCTTATTGTTTATTTCAATGCATTTCCATGGTGCTGCAGGGGTTTATGTAATTGCTGCTGCTTTAAATATAAATAGTTCTAATTAAAGGAGTTCATTAATAACTTTAGTCTTAATGCTATTATAGGTTACGCTATTTTAAGTTGTATAATAGATTTTAAACTAATTAACAACTCATACATACGATACGATCTATTATTAAAGATCTTTTTTAAAACGCTTTTATTATAAGCTTCATCTGTATGTTTGTATGTGACTCCATTATACCACAGATTATACTCGATTTTGACTCACTGAAAACGAACAGATTTAATTTAGTCTATAGATCACCGCGCGGTCGCGGCTTCAAGCAGTCGGTCTCATCTGCTTGAAGCTGTCTTTGTAGTTTGTACGGCCGCTCTTATCGAGCATCGGTGACAATACCATAATTTCATGGAATCGTGTTTTTAGTTTTAAATTTCATGTTCAGAATTTATAGCAACTTATCTATCATTGTTCAAAGCGGTACAGAAAATACTAAATACAATAGCGATGGATTGTTTTAAATCGACAGTCACGTTTACATATAATTCATTAGACAAAAACCTCGAGCATTGTCTCAAATGAGTCATGCGAACGATTTGAATGGACAAGCCAAGAATTACCAATTTGAATATGATAAAATGCCTGTATTAATCATGTTTTTGAAAGGTATTAAGAGCAAACAAAAGAGTCGTTTTTCCATATAAACGTAGTCCCCTGTTTCCTCCCTGGATTGTGCCACTAGAGCAATATATTTTTTACTATTAATTAACTATGGTATAACTTTAGCCATGTTCCTACTTTTTCCTTTTTGTCATATTTTAATTATTAAAAAAGATATGAATCTTTTAAAAACGTAAGAAGTAGGACAGATTTACCGTTATGTTCCGTCTTCCATAAAACTAATTTTTGAACATTATATAAAAAAAAGCAAAACGTAGGAACATAGCCTATACTTTCCTCTTCTAAATTATGAAAAAAGTAATTAAATCGGTCCAGTATTGGAGGAGGAAACAGGGGACTACGGAAGGTCGAATTTGCGTAATTTTCCAAGGTATTTTCGGCCCGAGCTGCAGTTGTCCCTGTCGCGTTCTACGGGGCTTGAGGCATAGCGTGACAGCAATAGATAATAGGAAAACCTAATTCTCTTAAGGAAGCTGGTGGTACAAAATTGGTGTAAGATATTTTTTCACTGATTCAAAATATTGGCCTACCTTGTCCTATAGTTAAATGAACTCCTTTTGTTATTATTATTAGTCTATCATATTTAGAAACTTTCACAATCGAATAAAAATATCAAATATAATCACTTATTAAAATGCCTATACCTATAATAACAGAAGTCACAAATCAAATCATTAACTTTACAAATCTCCTGACAGTCCCTAGAGAAGTCATTACTTTGTGTTAAAGTAAAACAGTTCCGATTATTAAGTTATGCCGCTGGCACATCGAAAGTAACTTAATCATACTGGGCGTATTATACATAATCCGTTTAAAACTTAACGCTAAATACACCTTCAGTTATGAGGTATAATACGATCGGGAATTTTCTTAATCTCATAAAGAATTGATTGAAGTGGATATATACTGATAGAATGATCCAGGAATGACCGTTTACCGGATGATGTAACCGAGAGGAAAGAAAGGTTCTGGGTTCGATGCCAGGTAGGGTCTACAAAAAGTGTTGGCTTGCTCAGGTAGAGAAAGCTGACAACTTACTTGCACCTATAGAGAGTAGAGTTCAGTCAAACTGATGGTAAAATCATCAGTCCCTTACCCCACAAGATAAAAACACAAATGAAAACACTGGAGCCATCGTATGTTGAATTCGTCATTTTTAACACCAGATTGCTGCTAATTTGTCTTCAGTGTGCACGTGCGAAACGCCTGAACGTTCGCTTAATGCATAAATAATCATATAATTTTTGCAAAGAAATACATGAATCACATGCAGTAAATGCAAATTAAGTGTCGTAATTAGTAGCCGTAGTAATTTTGTTGCAATTAATCTGACATGATTTCCAATAAAGTTGCTCATTATTGCATGGCGGTCTCAAGCGGTTATACTTTGCCATTTTTTCTATTGGGCTTGAATATACAATTATGGTGTCTATAATTATTTAAAATATCCTATCGATTATAAAGGAGAAAGTCAAGAGAATGGATTGTGTTTGTAATTCCTTGATCTATATAAAATTCGGTTTTATAATCCGGATTAGCACGTAGATACCAAGGTACTGGGTTAAGCTATTTGTCCTTCTTATGCGTATTTAAAGAATATTCGCTGTGAAGGTATTGCGATGATACCCGAATGGTTGTAACAGTATTACAATGCAATTTTTTCGAATGTGTTTCATTGCATTGCAACAAATGTGAAGGTAAAATTTCGACAACTGGACAATCTTCTATCATTTAAAGTTTTGACGATATCTTGACCTGAAAATCGGGTAAAAATCTGTTTATAAATATTATATTCAACGATGACCTAATTTCATTGCAGGCATTTAATCTGACCTAACCTGCATGCAAAGTCTTATACTATTATGTATAAGGGTACGATTAATTGAATTAGGCAATCGATCTAGTGAATCTAGGTTATATTATTAGTGGTGTTTCAGCTATTGTTTGTGTAATGAATTTTCAAGAACTGGTTGTAACGCAACGTGGTTCGATGGTGGGAGTGTAAGTCGTTGGATACACTTTTACTAATTGTTACTGCTAGAGTTACGGTGGATATATTGAGTGTTGCATGCGATGGGAGGGTTTGGCAAGCGTTTTGATTGATAAGCGTGCTATATGTGTTTTCACAATGGTCTTTTGGTTGTTATAAGAGAATGTTTGAAAAAAATTGGTAATCTAGGAGAGGGAAGGATTGGGTTACATTTAACACTGGATTTGCCACTTTGGTTGAATCCTAACAAATAATATTTATTCCAAAAACGGGAGTTGTTGTTAACTACTTCCAGAATAATTGAGTGATATCACAACATGATAAAAAAAAATCATATGGAGTCTGTTAAATTTATACTGAAATTGTAACATTTCATTTTGCGAGCCGGTCATTGACACCAAGCCGCACAAATATAATAACATAACTCGCACATGTAAATCGAAACATCGTAACAGTGCATTGTCTTACGTGCATTTCATCACTTTCCAAGAAAGTTTTCGAGCTTTCGTGTTCACAATACATCTTGAAACGTTTCCCATGGAGCGATATTTGATGCGACTCGCCTGACTTTCCCATTTCACGTACTTTCGCGATGGTGCAGCCCGCGCTGCGATGACTCGTGACGAATCGATTGTAATTCGATTAGTTCACTCGGTACTCGCGGCGTGTATCGATTAAGTGGAGTGCGCGGTAATCCGCAGTGTAATAACCGGCTGTATGATTTCGAATGGATGTGATCTGGTGATGTGGGCGATTAGCTAATAAATTTGATACTATTTTATGGTGATTGATGAATTATTGGTTGATTCTGCTTTTCTGGAAAATCTTGTAGTAACGTCACAATAAAACTTTATATTAAAAATTTAATTTGAATATGTAAATATCTTTTTAATTTCAAAAGAGCACTGGAAAATTGAATGTAACTAGAACTGGAATAGCTCCTGTGCTCTTGTAAATCATTCCTTGATTAATGTACATACTATAAAATCGTTAATTTTAGACTAAAACATGCATCGTTAACGTAATTATTACCATAACCGTAATGCAAATCTCCAAAAAATATGTATTTATATAATGTTTGTCTTATTTCCAGCATGCATCGTGTTCCTCCTCACGCCGCACACTGAGGCGGCGGGTCCCCTCGGGCCGTCCGACCACCCGGAGGCCTACTTCAACGGCAGCTCGTACATCCGCCTCTCCCGACCGATATCCCTCAAGCAGCTGGTGGGGCTGAGTTACCGCACTTGCGTTGGTGAGTGACGTCATAATTCATGACGATTGAGATGTTTTGTTTGTCTCAGTCTATAGAATGTACTTTCATTATAACGTACACTGCAAAAGTGCATAAATATTATGTCTATTGCTAATATTATAAAGTGAAAAAGATTTCTTAAAATGTACGTAGAGATAAACTACGATAACATGGCGCGCCCCTCCAAATTACTGTTTCAATGTGTGTAGTGACATCCTTACGAAGGAGTTTGTATGTAGTTGTACTATGATATATAAAAAAGCTAGATACGTTACCCGCTCTCTATTTTGGCAAGAAAAAACTCAGCTAAGTGCCCGAGTTTCACTTAGTCACGCACCATTCAGCGTCGTGGCTGGACGTTCTTTTTATATTTTAATCGGCAGTTGTTATTACGAAGTACATGAGTGAGACATGTATTATGTCTCGTGCGTGAGAGTGAAAGAGAGAACAACTGTATTGGTGATAATGCGTTAGTAAGTAGGTATGTATTAATTACGCTGTTTTTTAGTGCAATGATGTTGGCGTATGCCGCGTCTACTAGTATAATAGGTCATTGGTAGTTGTACGTATTCGTCTTTACTCGTACAGTACTCGTAATATCTCACTTATTACCAGATTTGTTGGTCAACTAATCATAAGTTGCCGAGCGCCCAAGACAACGCACGTGTCGTTTTCATAGAATACGTCAGTGCAGCGCCATTACTAATAATAATGAGCGATTAGAGCGTGACTAGTCGAGCAACAAATCCGTGGATTTGTTTTTGTTTGACGGCCGTCTCATTACGCACACATGCGTTGTGAATCTTGGTGGTGCATTGTAAATACTTTCACAAATACTTTCAAACGTTTTGAATTTTGGAGGGGCGCGCCATGTTATCGTAGTTTATCTCTAACTAGTTAGTTCTCAATTCGAACTTCAATTGTTTATTTTTTTATTTATGGTTCTTTAAATGGTCGTTCTATGATCTCATGTGCAAATCTCAAGAACTATTGGTTCGGGCAACATATAAGAGCGGAGTATCTAGGAAATATATTGCAGAATACGCAGGAAAAACCGCGTCTCATTGACTCCCACACGACCGAAGTCTCGAGTTCAACCATTAATATTATTCATATGCGAGCGTTAATTTAAAATTTAGCCACTATTTTGAACTGTAATAATGTTCTATACCACGTCTTTTTAGTTATATCTATCATAACGTTACATATATTTCTCATCTTGTATCTGCTTGACTACAGATGGGATTATATAATATGCCGGTTATTCGATACCTATACAAAGCACATGGGTCAAATGACGTTAAACTATTTTATGTACCTAATAGTAATAACGCTTTACTATTACATATACATCATTACATAATTATAATCGAGGCTTTCAAATCCATGGATTTTTTATCACACTTGGCTCATCTCATAAAAAGATTTAAAGTTATTAAGCAGTTAATGCGTATCAATTGATTATGGTTTCCTCACACTCTTTGTTAGTGTTTGTTTGGTAACCAATTACGTCATACGTGACCGGTTATTTGGACAATTCACTTTTTGGGCCCCCACGTTGAAACAGCTCGAAATCATCGTTGTTATTGCAAATGTTTGAAGTTACATACTTAAAACGATGTCGCTTGATTAGCTAAAATGATCTTTGATTAGCCAAAATTAGGTAATTATTATTAAGGCGTCGGAATCTTGTAACCTAAATCAATAGAGCCGACACTTCTTTTGGTACTTTTTCTTGGCTTCACCTGCAACAAAGTGATGTGATAAGGGCTCATATCGATATAGGTTTAAAATATCTTGTTTGCTATTCTCTGGTATAAAAATAAATGGCATTGAATTGTGGTGGATCTTCGCAATTACGAGAGCACTGTCCGTAAACAAATTGTCCATTCTTATTCGTAGATTACAAACCTTCCCAAGACCTTGAGCATTTCACAAAAGGCAACCGATTGTCGGAAATAAAATGCACAAACTAACATTCTGATATTGAAATAGATTCCAATATAGTAATTCTTACTCGTGAGAGAAAAAAAATACAGAGAAATTAATCCATTCTAAACTCTCAGACCTTGATATTATAGCCTACTTTTATCATAGTAGGTATGGTTTCAATCGAACGACCAGAAAAAACAGCACACTTCTAAAGCAAATACCATCACGGGGCGGAGGTGGTACAAGTAATTCTAACGTATCAATATTATTATGACATAAATCGTCGCCAACTATGCAATTTTTGTGTCCGCTGTCCGCTAAATTGGATGTTTATATTCTAACCGCGTCGGGCTGCGCGCAGGCCGCTGTCGGCCGTGGTACAGCCACGCCCATAGGCGGAGCGGAGTAGCGGTGAAACTATATTTAAAGTTACTGTTAAAAGTCGTGCATTGTTGTTGTTTACAACTTTACACAAAACAATGTGCTTGGACGAAATCGTTGTAAGTTTGAATTATTTAAACTAGCTGGAACCCGTGGCATCATTCGAGTAAATACGCGATTTGACAATAGTTTTTCATCAATCTATCCTTTAATAAATCAGTCCTAACGATTAGGGCAATAGATTTTCACCAATATATGCGTAAATAAATCAGTCACAAATTCAAGTGGACTTGAATGTACTAAAGTCGCAGTTCGCGTCGCTCATCGCTATGTTACGCACCTGACGCGGCTGTGCTATTGATATGACGTTACGTCACTATCGACCGGCAATCACGGTCGTGTCGATGACCGGTCCATATTCGGATTTTGGCGCTATTTGGAATATTTATCATTTTGTTTGTCGAAAGTGTGTGGTTACACTTTCGGATGTGGTTTTAAAGTGTAGAAGTGAATGAAAAATTTGTTAAAGTTCTACTTAGAAAATAAATTTTTGAAAATAATCAGTAATTGTATGTATGTAGATGATTAAATTATTATGGCCATCATTATATATGTATTCGCAAATAATACATTAGGTACTTTTTGTAATTAAACAATTCAGGATTATTCTCAAGTGACCATTATAAATTACAGAATTACATAAAGCAAATATTTAATTAACAAACTCTAACATTGATGGAAAAAGACTTAATAGGTATATTTAGCAACGATTTTGTACCGTAACATTAAAACTTATCGCATATCACTGGTCCGTAAAGTGCAGGATTCAACTGAGAAATACTACCAAAATACTGTAAAATGTATCAAAATGGATGCCCCATTCACATAGCAAATCTATTAATACTTGATCTACATTCCATACGCGTATAACCGAGCAGTTTGTGAAATCCGAATGATCTAAAATGGTCATCAAGATTACCAGTAGCAATAAGTTCGGAGTAGCCCAGATGCGTCAGTAAAAAGTGGTCGGCGACTGCATTAACTTGATGTACTTCGCTTTAGGGGACAAAAAGTATTGTAATTTGTTGCTCGTTATTAACACGGCGGGTTGCTACTTTTTAACCGTTTTTGGAGGTATGCTATGGATGGGGATAAAGTAATTTTAGGGCTTGGTTTAGAAGACTGCAGCGCGTTGTATATATTCTTAAGACGTCTTAATGTCTTGTTTTATCATATATAAATTATCATTTAATTGTTACATTAGGTTCTGTATAGGAATTCAATAGATGTTGTGCCATAGTTTCACCGGCACACGGCTATATCCCGAAATAATAATAAATAATTATTTTTTATGTAAAATGTTGTTACAAGAGTAATGAGCTACAGTTTCTTACCGCTTCTTCTCTGTCCGAGACTGCTTTCCGAACTGGCGGTGGTAAAAAAATATTTATTTATTTTATTTTATTGTAATTAGTTTGTAAACGAAGTCTACCTAATTCAATTTATGGTACAACACAAAAATTACATAGCTCTTTACAATGTTCCCAGGCGGCGAGCTATTCTCCCAGCGCTTCGAGGGCTACACGCTGCACGTGACGGCGCTGTACGAGCAGGTAGTAGTGTCGTGGGCGCGGCCCGGCCAGCCGCACCGCGAGGTCGGCCTGATGAAGGAGACGCTGGACAACGTGTGGCACTGGGTCGCGCTGCGGTACAGGCCCAGTCCGCCGTCCTTGCTGCTGGAGGTTGATAAGGAGACGCAGGTAATTCTTGGAAGAGGCAAAGTTGAATTTATTGAATATGCCACCTTCATAAATACAACAAATATGTAATTCATATGCAAGGCATGTTTTAATGTTCCCGAAAAAAGTCTCTAGTTATTTATGTTTCTACTTATATGGTTTGATTTAACTATGAGCTTTTGGAAGAAGTCTAGTTGGATGAACATAATTAAGACTCAGTCTCGTAACAAAAAATACCCATTAAACAATTGATGCCTGCGAAGCTTCCGAAAAATAACGCCTTCCATTGACCAGTAAACAAAATGTACTACTACTACCCATCGTCTTAGCTTGTTTTATATCTGTCCACTATACATTCCACATCCTCCAGGTTATATCCAACGTGACATGGAACGGCGAGCTCCTATCCCCCGGTGCTTTAGAAGCGGGTGGGGCGGTAGTGCTCGTCGGCAACGTGTTCTCGGGCTGCCTGCACGAGGGGCCGCAGCTCGAGTTCCACGCGGCCTACATGCTGCAGACCAACGTGCAGTTCGGACACTGCCCCCTGACTACTGATGAGTGTGAGTGTAGTTAATAGAGATACCTTTCATAACAAGTATAATAGTCCTTCCAGAAAAAAAAAAGAAAACCTCCTTGGCCAGGGTGGGGGTTATAGTAAAATTCCAAGGAGAGGCATAGGACTGATCTGAAGTTGGACTACATGAGCTGATCATGACTGGATAATCCGTTGTAGAAGATAGCCTGGATACAGTGCATGGAATTTTAATACTTTTAATTGCATAAACATGCAATCAGTAAATTAAAATTTAAAAGCTCCCTCCCACATTTCGTTCTGTAAGGCCTTCACAACACTAGACGGAAATTCGGAAATTCTCGGAATTTCCGTCAAATGTAGCGAAGCCCTTATATGTATCTAACATTTTTACGTTTATAGTTTACACATTTTATGAATATATAATATTAATAATTGTTTTATTAGAAGAATTTATATTGAAAAATAGAACAAAAAATCTCACTATCACTTGTGTTACTATAAGGTGCGGCTCATGTTAATAACGTCATGCACAATTAATTTTCACGCAAGACTGACAAAAAACGCATCGCTTGGTAATATTATAAAATTCTTCCCATTCAGTTCATTTACTCAATGATTCTCTTAATTATTTTGTTTTGAATATATTAACTATGAAATAATAAGAAATTTTAAGTGCTGTAATTAACGTTGCTAAAAATAATATATGTATTGGTAATAATTAATTGACATCTACTTAACGTCTAAGACAGTGCGCGCACGAGCAACTTTGTCTCCGCAACTATTTTGTCTCCGCAACTATTTTGTCTCTCCACCCATGGGCTAGTATGAAAGTGCGCGCACGTAGCGACGCAACTCCCCATACAAATTGATGGGAGAGACAAAATAGTTGCGGAGACAAAGTTGCTCGTGCGCGCTATACCTTAACGTGTAGAAGATGGGTCATCCTTCTCCATATTTGATAGTTATAGATAGATAGGCTAGTCCGAATTACCTTTCTTTCTATCGATATTCTTCATGCAAATGATTATCTTTTCCACTTGCTCTTCATTTCAATTTACAGATTGATGTAGTTCTTTTCCACATTTGATAGCATAGGTTATCAGCTTATTCCTCATAAAATCATTCTTCTATTATAACTGGACATCACAATTTATCCGATTTTTTCTATTATCTGTTTTACAGGCAAGGATAGAAAAGACGTGCTCAGAATCCCACCAAAGGACCACTGCTACAACGAGCCCTGCTTACGCCACGGAACCTGCATTTCAAGACATGATAAGTATGTTTTCCAAACTCAAACATTTATTGAAGTGAAAATTATTTAGGCGCGTTGAGAGTCAAATTTCAAGGTCGCTTCATGGCAATACCGTCACGTCATGGAGTAAGGCGACGGTTTTGGTACTTTTGAATCTTGCCAAAGAAGTTTTACTTCTGACATGTGTGCTCGGCACAGACGCTCTTTTTCATTCAGCAAGACTTCTTTTGAATCGTCAAAATACTTTTTAGCAATTACCACAGGCTCGTAACGCTTCTAGATGCTACAGAGAAAAGCCGGCAAGGAACTCTGTAGTTGTTATAAATTTATAGAACACTAGCTGTGCTCCGCGGTTTCACCCGCATTGCTCTGCTCCTGTTTGTCTTAGCGTGATGATATATATACAGCCTTGCTCGATGAATGGGCTATCTAAATCCGAAAGAATTTTTCAAATCGGACCAGTAGTTCCTGAGATTAGCGCGTTCAAACAAACAAACAAACAAACTCTTCAGCTTTATAATACTTATTAGTATAGATTAAACCATGTTATTTACTCCCTTTTAAATTCCGTTAGCTTGATCATTCACCCCTTACTTTCTAGTTTAGGCAATTAGATCCGAATCACTCGCTAAAGTAGTTTTCTATCTTTGGTCATGCTTGCTTCATGGTAGGTTCCATCCGTTCCGCCTGATATGGGTATTGGATAATATGAAAATAAATCGCAAATAACTTTTGGAAGTGTACACACTTAAAATTTACTCGGCTGTTGAAAAAAACTTTAATTGATTAATGACATAATATATTTTTGGATGGTCACGGCCGTTGTGTTTAATTTCAAGCTTCAGTGATGCAAAATCAGAGCTTATGGCGGCTCCACATTTGTTGAATTGACGCGCGAATTTGCGCCTCGAATTCACGATATAAGTCATGTCCGTGGAGCTGAATTACATTAATTGCATCGCGAACTTTCTGTTATCCTTTGACTCATATTTCACACATAAAAATTCATAGATTAGTTTTCTAAACTATTGGGCTTATTTTTTGTTTGTTACGATTGAAATCATACTGATTTTAAAAATGGATAGCATTATATTGTTTTACCACTATAAAGCTACTCTTTTACTCATAGGTTATATTTTATTTCTATTTATTGGATCAATCTGTATTTCTATTAATTCCGGCCCAACTCGGAATACTTGCAAATCGTTAATGGCCATTCTAAACTCTAGATACGAGTGCCACTGCTCCGCGCGCTACACGGGCAACAACTGCGAGGTGGACGCGGGCGACCCGTGCGCGTCCGGTCCGTGCCAGCACGGGGGGCGGTGTG
>CAJQZM010038801.1:0-11385 GCA_907164665.1 Colias nastes
ATAGGTAAAAGTTTAAATGACACTTTATTGTAATTTATATTTTCTTTTGCTATACAATAAGGAGTATTCGCAAGATTATTAAATTGTATAAGTTATAAATATTAAATTCATATCCCAACCTAATAAACAGGACTTAATGTTTGTTTGAAGGACTTGAGCTTAAGCCTCAAGTGTCATAAACCTTATCAGATATGTTAAACATGAGTATCAGCACCTGTCGTCACCCCATTCATGGCACGGTATCAACCCTACGTAGGTGTGAAGTGGAAGCACGTGTGTTGCGACATCTAATGTAAACGACCACGGTCAGACCAAGCACGTTGCTACTAGGGTTGCCAAAAAAATTTAGAACGCATTTTTTGTTCTTTAGAATAAATTTTAGTGAATATCTCTTTATATAGTGCTATTTTTAACGGGTATTGTGTTTTACTCGACCGTTGAATCTGTCCTACTTATGTGAACGAAATGAGTATATACACACTTTTTACTATGTCTTGTTTGAGAATATAGACTTTCCAAATTTCTAACACGTTTTTCATGAAACTTCATTATAATAACTTCAATAAGATAAGGTTACAGCTACTTTATATTCATAGTATTAAGTGTATCGCCATCCCTATCGGCTACCCTGTCGGTGTACCTTACAATTCAACGTTACGTGTATTTGATAGTAAATTTACGGTTACAATTTACGCCACGAAGGCGTGTGGATAGTGCATTGTTTGCACTACAATCAAGATGTTACTTTGTTGCTGCAGGTTTTGTTTCAATATTTGAATTGATTGATCGATTGAGCATTACAATGCTTGCAGTACATGTATGATCTCATGATCCTAAAAAATTACATGTTGTTACAAATGCCTGTCAGTCAACTTAGGTGTTATTATTTCCTCTATATTAATATAAAAGCAATTGCTGGTTTAAATTGCTGAAATAAATAAAAACAATTTTTAGTTGTATGGAGTTCAACGGGGTTGGAGTTCGATTAATAAATAATATTCATAAATGATAATTATCTGTGTTTTGACCCTTCTGACGTTTTTGGTATCGTATATTCCAATAACATTATTCTATATGTCCGTTAATTTACCAATTCGCTTAACATAAAAATAATTTAGACTTCAGAGTAACAGTATAAAATATAAGTCAATTTGTCTAAACCATACGGTGTGATACGATAATAATAATAAAATTCATTCTATTTCTCACACATAACAATATAATACAGATGATTACGTTATTAAGTTTCAGCTGTATTGACATTTCAAGAACAGTTACGTTAATGTTGTAAACAGCGTTTAATTCCATATGGACCTTTATGAACAGTTTTTTGCCTCACACTTCGACAGTTGATTGACAATATTGATGACGGTCTGTAGATCCATAATGACCTTTGGTGTTATTTATCGTTGAGTATTTTTCTCATTTTAATACAATGGCCTTCATTTAGCTGAGATATTCCTTGAAAAGATTTAATTATATGCTGCATAAAGAACACCCTAATTTATTTAAGTAGTATGTTTGTGCTCTTGCCTCTCTATCTTAGTAGTGAATAATACATAATTTTGCCTTGAAATTTGAACTCCATTAATAAACATGTGGCAAATGGATATGTTAACAGTTAACACCTTATAATTAAATTGGCCGTACTCTATAGTCTATTATTTAATATTTAAATATATCTATTTTCCGTTTTATTACAGCTGCTGTAAAGAAATAAAGTTTTATTTTTCAATAGCAGTTATTAGCAAGCCAGCACTAAACCACTTCATTAGAAATCTTAAAGTATCTATCAATTATACAGTTTATCAACAAAACCACGCACTTTCTAACGATTCACATTACGTCCTGTTACCACGATCGAATGCGTGTGCGCCTGCAACCAACCGTTAACGTCTGTCACAAATTGTCGCCATATTAGTACCAACTATGACCAATTACGCAGTGAAAGTGCTCTTAAATGTTTATCTCACGTCCATCTCGGCTAACAGATCTAATTATGAACTACTCCATCTCGATGGCTCCATAGATAACGCTATTTGCTAACAAGCCCCGTAATTCGTGACTATTAAATTGATTAAATGCCGTAGTACATATTTTTCGGTATGCGAATTATGTAAACGGCATAACAAAACGCGTTACGTAAGCGAGATTCCAATCGTTAGATAGCTTCGAGTAACGGAATCAATTGTCTTTAATATTAATAATGATCATTAAATTACAATACGTAACAAAGCGGTTTCCTGGGTAGGTACCTACCGTAGTACTTAAAATAAATAACTGTTAATTGTTATTGTTCAAATATAAATTTAAAGATTAAAATATATATACAACAAATATTACTTTCATAATTCAATTAGTTCCTCTTTTAATCAATCTAAACTGCATTATGCTTCGTTAAATCATATTACATCAGTACGTGCAGTAATCGCTTGTATCTATATTGAAAATAAATAGTAAACTCTACCGCATGCCTATGTAGATCTGCTAGGGCTAATACGAATACTTAGCCGATCGCAGGATCATAGGGTATAATGGCAGTAATCCAGGCAATCCAGCTGATTGCTCGGGATGCCCCGCAGATTGTAAAGCGTGGCTTCCGCAACAACGGGACTGGAATTCCTTCATTTATAACCATCTTTTACAGTTTGTTTTGCTTTTTTGTTAAACGTCTCGAGCATAAAGGATGATTGAAATCAAATAATACATTCGTATGTTAATGTATCTGTATGAGAGGTGTTACCTTTCCAACATGCAAATGCTTTGTAATAATTCATTTCGAGCGTTGGAATTTTAATATATTTTACGAGGTTCATCTTCCTGTCTGTCAAGTTACAGGATTTAAAAAGTCTTGGTCATGCCAATTCGAAGGAAATATTTGTATAATTTTATTTACTGCCGGTCTATCATGATTAGGTACTTGATTAAGTTAAGGAATCTTATAAGTTTTCTTAACTTAATTAAATCTCTATCTAATTGAATTGGTGGTCCTTACTAGAATATACCCATAATAGAATAAGCTATCGTTTTAAATATGATATGAAAACAATTAGCAAATATGCCTCGAAATTGTGAATAGTGAGACTAAATTGAAGTGGGAATGGAATGGTATTATTTCAGTTTTTATGTCTGCTGACAATTGCAGTAATATTAAAACCAATTATTCCATTTTTTGTGCTGAAATTTAACTTCCTTGCGCCGCATTGCAGTCGTGCTTCCGCCATATGAATTTTATTATAAGCATTTATGTTAATAGTTCCCGTTAAACGTCTATTTACAGATTCCTTAATAAGTCTAAAATGTAAACACAAATTTCGTTGAAAATTGCTGATGAAAGTGATTTAAGCAATTACTTTTTTCTCAAAGGTTCAATGGTACTAGGCAAGCGTTAATGCTCAACCAGTTACACAATGTTTATGAAGCGTTGGCCTTTATATTTTTTACCCTTTTGTCAGTATGAGTTACGAATACTTTATCATCGTTTAGAATCTTGTAAGTTATGTATTTGCATGTTTACGATTCTCCCTGTAGGAGGTCTGTCGCGATTTGTTTAGCAAAATGGTCACCATTTGACAGCCGCTTAACTGACCACTATTAAACGATGGGGTTTTGTTAGGCTTTAATTCCATTCTTGTACAATCGTATTTTAACATTAAATTATCTAGCTCTAAGTTATCTTTCCGCTATCATTTACCTGTGAAACATAATACGTATTTTATTGCAACCGCAATGTTAATGCCATCCTATCTGATGCTGACTCTACTCTGTGGTAAATAGAAGCTAGGAGTTTTTCTAAGCATCCAATAATAACTGAGTTCTTTACATTCTTATACAGATTGCTTTAAGAATATAAAATCAAGTAATTCTTTGTGTGTGTTCTTTGTTATTAAACATGCAGTTCATGTATATTTACATATTCTTTATACGCTCTGCGTTTTACGTGTTTTCCTAAAGTGCTTTTGTCCATTTTGGTATTAATTAAAGATAAAGTAAATGTAAGCTTAATGTTAACGTGCACATTGAACAAAAATTAATGCATGCAATGCAATGCTTTATTCGGCCCAATTATAATTTGGTGTTTATTTGTTTTTTTTATTTATAAAATCAATATTTCAATTATATTTGTCTCTTTTCTGAAAATATGTTTCCATCAATTTAAATTCAAGTTTCCTTATTTTAGAATTCATCTATATAGGCGCAGGACAGTCCAAATGCCAAAATTACTCAAGGCGTATAAAATCGCGTTCAATCAAATATGAGTTTATATCGATTCGAGCTCTAATGTTGGAGGTATTGCGTGGCCGAGTTCACAGGTCGCGCAGGTTGCATCTGCACTTTCGATTTGAACAAGTGAAAGGCACATCTTCGCAATACAGGTGCTAGTTCTTCAAACTGCAATAGCTTTGCCATCGTGATGCGATCGTGATGCCATCGACCCGCCGTGCAATAACTCTACGTGTAATGTTTACTAGGATTATACGCGTAGATGCATAATCGATGAACCATGATGAAGAATATCATTGCTTGTTGGATTCAAATAGTGTTGAAGCTAAAGTAAACCCGGATTTTCCTCTTCGTATCGTAATATATCATAATCAAGTCGTATCGTTGTATAAAATTTAATACGAGTTTTTATATATGCACTATATTGTTTAAGATTTTACTATCTTTTCAGAATTAAAAAGCAAATAACATTGTACCACATCAAAATTTGTATTAGTCCAATCAGTAGGTACTATATTACATGCATACTCACATTGTACAGTTATAGAGGTATCTATTTTTGATTTTAAAAACAACTGTTTGACATAAAACTTGTATCCTTATTTAATCAAAAAGATAAACACGTAGTCTGTTCATTTCCATAAAGACAGGAAACTGCAACATTCCAAACTAAACTAAAATAGTAAATTTAAAACAACCGCACCGCACCATTTATGCGGTTGTGTATTACCCTCTCAGTGAATATTTCCTTACAGAGAGTATTAATATATTATTCCTGGCGGAAGCTTTGCCAGGGAAGATACTCCGGTAATACTTAATAGATCTACGCTACGGTTCATGAATTAATGGAACACATCGTTATTTATGTTTGTAACCAGCTAATAACAGTTTCTCTTTTTAACGAAGACAGCGCGAGTGCACCTGGGTGGTGATTTAATGAGTTAAATTCAATATTTATTTTAATTCATTATTGATCCATATTTAACGACTTCCGCTCTTGAATCCATGAATTATAAATGGTTTTTGATTGATTTAGAACCGACGGGCTCCACTTGAATTTCACGACGGAGAGAATGTATCCTTTTGATATGAGGTTATTTTTTTGCTACACTTGTATTCTTTCAATTAATCATTGATGAATCAAAGGAATTAGCAACCTTTGATTTTGATTGCAGTGCCACTTGAAAATTCTATATATAAAAGGAATCCGTTTATAACTTCTTTTGGTGGTTTATATACCTACTTATCTTAAAATTAATATATTTTACGAGCCTCCAAAACTATTTATGGTCGCATCAAAACATACTTATGTATATCTTGTAACCAGTTTTCAAATTAATTATTACGCATTAACAAAATTAGATAAAATTATGTATATTCAATGAAAATAAACAATCATTTATCCATTCACAATGTTCTAGTTAAACGAACACAAAACACGAGGTTTCTAACAATTTATAATTTCTATAGAAATCGGTTAGCCGGTAACCGCGTCCATAATTCGTGCAACGCCCTTCATTACGAAGGAAGTGCGAGCCTGTTGTTTCATTAGATGCTGTTACAAGGCGTCTCCATCGCAGCAGAAAATTGTCATCGAATGCGGCTGACGTAACGGGAATCACATCGTGCCAATTATAAATGATCCTACTTTCGTATTGCGGTCTTTTATGGACGCTATAGAGATGGCAAGATGAGTTTAAATTTTCTAATATATGGACTGAAGTTTCACCGCAGGAAATTAGTTGTATTAAATTCGTAATTATGCAATGTAGTTGTGCATTTACGAAAGCGTATTTACATTGCAATAAAGTACTAAAACTATCTACAATATTGATGCGTCGAGATCTATATACATCTCGTTACTTTACGTTATAAATTATAATCTCACCACCGTACTTCAAAGTATATTGTCGGCACTATAATTCATCATTAAAAGTTAACATAAAGGGATAAAGTGTCAAATATGACCCCAGATTGTCCGATAAGCGGTGCAATGTACCCCGTATACAATGAGGCTTCTGTAGTAATCATACTCCAGAGACAACTAGAAAAGGCATTCGGAAGATAGAATGTTTCGCGTATCGAACCACATTTCTTTCCCCGCCCGCCGCCCGCTCACGCGAGCAGTCGTGTTATAAGTGCTTCGTCTATTTTTAATTTCCAAAAAATAGATAAAGTTGTTAAACAGTGCTAATTAATACATTAATATTATAAATAAAGTCATATCGAACAGTGGTGCTAATCTGAAACCCCATAACAAGTGATAAAAGGGAATATTAATCTTAATCAATTTAAAAATATCAGTTGTAAAGTGGTAACGTTGTGTACGTTAAGTGAAAGCAAGGTGACCTTGAAAACATTACGCATCGTACTGTCTTGTTAAGTTATTGATTAGTGGTTCGTTCTAAACACATATTTCACGTTGTCAAGTACTGTTCATTTGGCTAAACTGTGAACTTTGTTAGTGGCGATCGGAGAAGTCCGGGTTCTAATCTGGCAGAGAACTTATAATTTTTTTTTTTATTTTTTTTTTTCTTTTATTTTGCCAACACTGCTGGAGATGTCTATTCAACGGACACCGCCAAGTAACCAATTCCTTGCTACTACATCAAATTCTTCTATTCACTATAACTCGGATTCGGCTTTAAATCTAGCTGGGAATTCTTCGGTAGATGAAAATAATTATTTCTACATTACTAAGCGACAAAAACGTACCATCGACGACATTCAGGCTCAGTCTCACTCCCCCATTTCCGAAATAAAGAACATGTTTTCTGAAATTAAATCTAACCAAGAAGAAAAATACGATTCTATTAATAAAACTATGCTTACTATTATAAACCAAAATATTAATACAATCATCGGTTGCAACTTTAACTACCCAATATGAAGAATTATTAAAAAAAATGGCAACATTAGAAGCCGAAAATAGTTCCTATAGGAATCAAGTACAATCTCTGGAAAATAAAGTTGAATACCTGGAAAATTTCATCAGAAAGTCAACCATCGAAATCCGTAACCTCCCTAAACAAAATTCGGAAAACAAATTAACCCTAACTTCCTCGATCCAACAATTAGGTGATACTCTTGGTTTGGAAACTCGAATAAGCGAATCAGAGATACGGGACATATATCGTTTGAAATCGGAGGCTGTGGTTGTGGAGTTCACTACTAGTAATAGGAAAGAATCAATTTTGTACAAATTCAAATCTCTGAATAAATCACATCGCGAAAAGAAAGAGCCGCAATTAAACACGCAACATCTAAAGATCCCTGGTCCTCCTCGCTCAATCTTTATATCTGAGTACCTATCAAGTAAAACAAAAAGAGCATTTTATATTGCTCGGGAATCTGTAAAGAATAAAACTATTTATGCTACTTGGACGTCTTTTGGAAAGTTGTATGTGAAGAAAGATGAAAAATCTACCCCAGTCCACATTAAAGACGAAACGGAACTCCTTAAACTTGTCAAGTGACTAGATGTCATTGTACTCTGCATGCTTCTGTTAAAATTAAAAATTTTGTTTCTGTTAAAACTAAAGATGTTATTACCTATTTTCTGTACCATTGTCTTTATTCGTAGCTTTATTTTATGTAATTTTATATTTTTACTTTCTGTTTGTAATATTTTTTACGCTAAATTTACTTGTTTTACCAATACACACTTTCACAAACACTCTTCGCCACAAATTAACTCATACCACCTCTTATTTATTCAGAATGAAATGAAGTCAAATTTTTTGTTGAACAATCGTACTAAGTCTCCTTTTCATCATATCATTAATTATAATTGGATGTTGAACTCATTTCTCTTTCTCAGGTTACTGATTCAAGCACCCGATTTTCGTGATCCTAGTGTAAAAAAAACTCTTATATCATCATTAAGCAAGTCACAGATATCTAGTGGCTTGCACATTCAATATCTTTTTCAATTAATTAACTAAACCATGATTAATATTGATAATTTACACTCGGATCTCGATAAAATCTCTGTTGCTGAATCTAAAAAATGTGATATAGAGGATTTGATTCATATTCTCCCTACAAATTCATCCCTTACCATTCTCTCGCAAAACATCCGCAGCATCACCTGCAACATGTCCAATTTTCTTACCTTATTACAGCGCTCAAAAATATCTTGGGATGTACTAGTTCTTTCAGAATGTTGGCTCTCCCTTAATAAAAATATTCCGATCATTGAAGATTATAACCATGCTGCTACTTCCATGCATAAAACACAAAATGAAGGCGTCGTAATATATTACAAAAACAACCTAAGAGTTTCTGTCGAAGAACCAGTAGTTTGCGACGCTAATTGTCTTTTGCTAAAAATTGAACAAAACACTTGTATTTTAGGCATTTATCGTCCCCCTGGTCAGCGTTCCACTACTGACTTTCTAAACTCTATAAATATAGTTCTTAATAGTCTAAATAACTTCAATAATATTATATTGTGTGGTGACATCAACATAGACATAACAGATGACAGCACAGATTCGCGTTCGTTTGAATACTTAAATACTCTGGCTAGTCACCGTATTCTTCCTGCTCATGTATTTCCAACCCATGGCAAAACTTGCTTGGACCACATGATGGTTAAAACTAAACTGGAAGCAACGTGTGTAGTTGCTGAAACCACTGTCACTGACCATGAATCTGTTGCTATTAGTATTAATCTCCATACTAAAACACGGAATCCTGTGAGCTATAAAACATTGGACTATGTAAATTTAGATAAAGCTGTTGGTGGTATCAACTTCCAGGATATTTTACTATCCAATGATGTCGATGCCGCAACGGACTTGTTGGTAGACAGCTTGTCACGAGCCGCTGTGCAAAACCTGAAATTGAAAACAACTTCAACTAAAAAAACAATCAACAAACCTTGGATTACGAAAGGACTGCTGCGTTGTATGCGTAATAGAGACAATCTATATAAGAAACTTAAAAAAGATCCTGATAATGAAGTGCTTAAGCAAACATATAAACGTTATAGAAACTTCTGTTCATCGATTTTAAAGAAGGCTAAAAGAAGTTATGAAAAACAAGCAATTGCCAAGGCTAACGGTAATATAAAAGAATTATGGAACGTGATTAAAAATATTAGTTGTATTAATAAGCCTGTGGATCATTCTTCCTGTCTAATCTCAAATTCAACATCTCCTGTTGAAAATATTAATAAAGTAAATGCCTATTTCGCGAATATAGGAAAAAATTTGGCTGAAAAGAACATTTCTCTAAATCACCAATACTCTCAACTAGATGATCATTATAAGCAATCTCCACCTTTATCTTCTTTCGCTATGCTTCCCACGGATGAATCCGAAATTCTCCAGCTGATCAAGGGTCTTCGTGATAATTGTGCTGTGGGAATTGACTGTCTCTCGGGTGGATTGATTAAAAGGTATGCTCATTTGCTTGCTCCTGTTCTCACTCATATATGCAATCTTTCGATTTCCACTGGAAAATTCCCTACTGCTTTCAAATCTGCAATTATTAAACCCATCCATAAAAGTGGTGACAGAGATTGCGTGTCTAACTACAGACCGATTTCCATATTGCCAACTCTTTCAAAAATCTTAGAGCGTATAATTAATATTCGTCTAGTTAAGTACCTAGAAGACAACAACCTTCTTTCTCCATCGCAATTTGGCTTCCGTCAAGGTCGATCTACTAATGAAGCTGTACATGAAATAGTGAATTCTATAATTACAACAGTAGACAAGAGGAAGAAATGCCTGACAATATTTCTCGACCTAGCAAAAGCTTTCGACACGGTCTCTGTCCCACTTCTGCTTTCTAAGATGGAAAAACTGGGTATTCGTGGTATTGCCCTACAGCTATTCCAAGACTACCTTTCTGGTAGGAAGCAGAGGGTTAAAATAAACTCTTTTTTGAGCAATGAACTTTCTGTTGACTTTGGAGTGCCGCAAGGAAGCATCCTGGGCCCAACTCTATTCTTGATCTACATAAACGAATTGGGAAGCCTTAACCTTACGAATGGCAAAATTATTACTTTTGCTGACGATACGGCAATGTTTTTTGAGAGTGATAATTGGAATGATCTCTTCATTACTGCTCAAATAGGGTTCAATAAGGTTAATTCATGGCTGCAGAGAAATATTCTTACCCTAAATGCTTCTAAAACTAAATACATATGTTTCGCACTTAAGTCAAATGTGCTTCCACCGCCTTCTTTATCTCTAAAAGCTCATACCTGTGACCAAGCAAATCCCCTGTGCCTTTGTTCTCCGATTGAAAGGACTGAGAGTATAAGATATTTAGGAGTAATACTTGACCAATGTCTTACCTTCAAACCGCATATCAATGCCTTAGTGTCCAGAATGCGTAAACTTATTTATATTTTTAAGTCACTCAGACTCGTTGCTGATCGTCGTGTCATTAAGATTGTATACAGTAGCCTGTGCCAGTCTCTAGTGGATTACTGCATTACCTCGTGGGGAGGTGCCGCTAAAACACACTTACTCGAATTGGAGAGAGCTCAACGTGCGGTACTGAAAGTAGCTGGAGGTTTTCCTTATCGTTTTCCCACTTTTGACCTGTACAGATTCTGGGACGTTCTATCTGTAAGACAGTCTTTTATACTCCAAACTGTCCTTAAGAAACACCAGCAACTTACGTATAATCCTGACTCGATAAAAGATAAGAGGCGAAAGGACACAGTATGTCACATGGCTAATTTTTATTCAAAATTATCTCGGAACTTCTACTGTTATCTCGGCAATGACCTTTACAATAAATTAAATAAAATTCTCAATATTTACCCTCTCAATCGATCCAATTGTAAAATCAAAATCTCTATGTACCTGAAAACCTTGAACTACGATGATACAGAAAAACTTTTGTGCAACGTTATTTAAAAAAAATATAAAAAAAACCTATTTGCTTCCGCTTTAATTAATCCCCGTTTCTTTTCACTTCAGCAAAGACTTCGATATGATTCAACTTTTCATATTTTGACTTTATTTACCCTTAACATCTTATCATTCATACTTCTCACTCATTACAGACCTCACTATACACTCACTCATACACGCACACACCCATATACACATCCCACATACGCACATACACACACACAACAACCATCTATTTTTTTACTTGTTTTTAGTTATTTTATAGTTATTTTGTTTTTATACT
>CAJQZM010038801.1:11785-49009 GCA_907164665.1 Colias nastes
TTTTTTACTTGTTTTTAGTTATTTTATAGTTATTTTGTTTTTATACTGTTTTTGTTTTTGTCTTATCCACAAACTTGCTGCATATTCGATCTATACGACTGCTACATTGTATTTTGGATATACTAAGTGGGGCCTGGTGACCCGTACCACAGGTTCTACAGAACCCACTTCGGGCACCAGCTCTCATAAGGTTGCCTAATATATTATGTGTATTTTTCATTCATTGTCAAATTTTAAACCCTTGTGAGAGAGTCAAATAAAGGTTTTTATTTTTATTTTTTTTATTTCTGAGCTAAAGAGAGCGCAGAGATAGCGAATCTGCGCTGTGATTGCTATTTCGTCGATAACTAGTTATTCGATCGAGTTTCCTTTTGCGGCAATTAATAGACCCGCCCTATTGATTCTTCTTTATATCCTAAGGCATTTTTAATGTTTTGTGGTTTTGCTAAATGTCACTCAGCAATTTTATCTTTAAACGACTTCCCTAATTTTGTTGTTATGCTAATATGGCTTAGTAATAGCCGTGAAATCTGTTTTGTTGTTATTAAAGTTGTTATTCGTTCGTTTCTTATACACATAATATGATATACGAATAAAGATCAAAGCTTCAATACATCAATTTCAATAACCTTAAACATGATAAATACGTTTATCGTATAATACATTACTCTCGTTAGAGTTAGATATAATTTTGCATATTTCAGATAACATTAACGTGTCAGTAGAAAGCCATTGAGCTACAATTGAATATCAAGTCGTGAAGGATAAGTGAATAGTACATGCATATATAATCTTGCAATCACTCTACTTTCTCGCTTCATGCAACGCTGTATTTATAACACATACGATTTTCCTATCACATAACGTATAATTCGCAAACCGTTATGTTTATTTTGATGCTAAATCAATTACTGACTAGTTAAGGTAATTTTTTAACGACTTCTTTGAATGCTTTTGTATCGACGCAAATGTAATTGAGTAGAATGATTAGAATACCGTAAATTGTCCTTCTGGTCACTGCTTAGCATTTAATATAATTAAGGTTTTGTTCAATATTAGTTTAAAATAATAAACGAGTCACCGGTAAATGTATATTATAAAGTTATATCGGTAGAAAGTCATGGTTGTCAGAGCTGAGCACAACATTGTAATTGGATCGTCTTAGCGACATGTCGTGCGTGTGGATTACAGTTCTTACTGTACAGAGTTGTATGTTGGTTGATATTGTAATTGAGTTGACCGATAAATATACATATAAATTATATTTTCTTTTTTTAATTCTCAGTATGATGCTATGATATGCAATTAGAATTATCAACACGGTTTAATCTTCATGTTATACGTAATATGGAATTAAATTAAAATATTACGTTACATTTATGTTTATTAGCAAGTTCAACGACCGTTGAAGTAAGCTACGGTTTCAAATGTCATGATTTATATTTACTGAAACTTGTAAATAATCAAAATCAAATTACGAATGGTATTCGCATTTCAGTTGCTATTTTATGGAGTATCCACAAATAATTTTCACAATTCTAAAAATAATTTATGCTGCAAGGCGTAGAATCGTATATAATTAACACTTATGCTCGGCGAGGAGTTGCGGTTATCTCGAGGGCTGTTGCACAATCAGGAGCATCCTCGCTCGGCAATATTTCAGCCGGGGGTTTCGCGCGAAGGGCAGTAATTAGCGGCAATCGATCTTGCAGCTTCGCCCGTATATGGAAGGGGCGGTGCGGCGTTCGCGCGAACGCAGCAATTGAGTGCATTCACTTGCGCACTCCCCGGCTAATTTCTCTATCTTTAGCCCGCGGTGTAACTGACCGGGCTCGGCTACCGGCTAAAGAGAAACTGCATTAGATGCGTCCGGTTTGTGTGCTCACGTCAAACCGACGAACGACCACTTCCCCTTAACCGCTCAAACGCGAGATTGCAAGACATATCGTGTAATCAATACAGTTCTATATTTCATTGCCGGCTCGATCCCGTTCCGCGTCTAATATTGAAAGTGGATCCAGTAATTGTAAGCTATTTGAGCGTTGATGTTGATTGTAGCTACTCGCAAACTACGATAATTTTCTTGAAAGTGCACGTCATAATTCTAAGCTATTTTCATATGATTAGAATAATAAGGTGCCGCGGTGGGTAGGAAGTAGGAAGGATAGGAAGTTAGATAGCGGACACGCATATAAATATAGGATGTAAAAGTTTAATAAACTCGCATATATTTAGTTTGTTTATAATAAAGTAGGAGGAAATTATAAATAGGAGATATTTTGTGAATTAGTTTCTTTTTTAGGGATAAATGAATTCAAATAGAAGCAGATGTTAGATATGTGTTATTTTTGTTCCTGTCGTTGTGTATTTTGTATAGTTGTTGAAACTAGATGAAACTTGCTATTCCGCAAGTATTAAATAAAGTGAAACAAACGCTATTCACATGATGCAAGAAAGTAAACAAAAACAGCGAAATGTAAACAAACTTTCGCTACCACTCTTTACTACAAAGTTGTTTGTTGTTTTAAGCACTTCATAAACAGGTGTCCAGTATTCACTAAACTCGTAAGTCGACAAAATTATGTGATTTTTTCCTAACAAACTGGTTGCAAGTTTTCTTCAACCATATTTAGTATGATATCAAATCTCTAAGCGAGCATGTGATTGGGTAACATAGTAATAACGACTTTTTGTCTCTACTAGCAAATGTTGTACTCATTCAGCACGTTTTTAAAACTATATAAGACGTAATAAACAGCCCACGTGTGAGCCTGCTATAAAAAGTGAGAATTTTCCATGTCTTTCTACAATGTTTTTTATAAAAATGTTCTAGAAAGTTAAAGAAGTTCTAGAAAGCTTATAAAAAGTTTTGTGTTACAGACAGTAGAAATTATAATATAGAACCAAGTGCTATAATGGGTTTTTGTTAATATTTCATGCATTTTTTCATACCTGAACATACATATTATGATATTATTATCTTTAAAGATCGCTGTAAACTTGATTGCACCTACACCACAGATTAGTAAACTACGCCTTCTTATCTTTAATAATGAAAGGGTTTTCAAAACAGAACGTAATGGAAAATGTAAATAGGCTTTATATATTATTGTGTAAAGGAAAATAGCATACAATAATTAGAACACGTGCGCTAATGTCACGCGGTCCGCCATCAACGGATGTTGCATCGTCATTGCGAAAATGATTTATAAACTTCGCTTGATATTAAAATTGATTTCAAGACCTAATCATGTATGAGAAATAGTAAATTACTTGTGTGTAATAATCGTTTGTTTTCTTTTTCAGGTAAGCTGTTTGGTATTTGGTGAGGCTTTATAATGAATGGGTATATCATCTATGTTTTGAACTTTGGGTATGTTTTTGCAACTGAACAAACAAAACAAATTGTGTAAATAAATTGCACAAATCATAAATAATGTATATTTATTTGACATTTTAATGATTAAGTTAAAAGAAAGTGTTTAAAAATCGTTTATTTCGTTAATCTCATAGGAAATTAAAATATTCTACACATTAAATCCAGTCAGGGGCGGGCATTGACACATTAAATATTTTGAAACACATTAATGGCAACATCGATACATTAGTAATAATATATGTAAATTGTCAAGTAAGAATGTAGAAACAAGTTACATTACGCAGTAACGCGTGCACTGGATGTTAATGACAAGTGAACTCACTCATCTGAAAAATGCCCATAGCTGTCTCATTATACGCACTGACTATTCTATGGACGTGACTATTTATCTCGGGAATTAGAAAGTTCTAGGACGTAATTAATATAGAGAGAAGTAATTATTTTGATACCGTGACGGGAGAGCGTGTAAAGATAATGACCGACCACTCAAAATCCATATCATTATCAGGGAAAGTAAAGGTCCATGTCTGAGTACCTTATATTAGTCAACGTTAACTTTAAATACCGAACACGTGCCTGTCATTCCATCAGATGGTGCAAGAGCCACAACAAATACAAGATCAATAAACCGAAAGAGTAAACAAACAACATTTAACGATTACATCTAAGCTGAATGCACTTGTAATGGTTGACGACAATTTCACATCATTACCGTCCGTGCAAACGTTTGTTATTAATTATTTATGTACGCACATAACGTAAATAAAGTATTAAAATGGTACCGAGATTAAAACCGTAATTATGAACTGAATCACGAAACCTTTGGCATGGCCGTTTTTACAGCAGCGAGAGTGCAAACATGTCGCCCGGTGACATGCGCCGGAGCACACTTAGTAACGCAAATATGCGGCTAATTACACGAATCTCCAACATACTGTCCCCTGTAGTGATGAAATGTGAATAAAAAAACATTACATAACACAGCTTTCATACACTCGAGCTTTAATTTAGCGTTACGCTTTACTTTTAACATAGCTCGTTACGGCTGTTATAATTGCACTTAGTCTCGTATTGCGACATTCATAGAGCCCTAAGAGTGAAAGTTGTGATCTTGTCCGCTTATCTCATTCGTCTCACTCGATCATGTAGTGGCGAGTTATCGCGGCGAGCACCTAATACATTTTAAATATCATTAGTCATTACTATTATCCCTTATCTATTACCACAGTTACATAACAATCGTGAGGAGTTGCATGATAGCCTCCGGTTATCATTCATAAAGGCGCTACTTACGCTGTTCGTAGATAAACAGTTCCGCGCTGTAAACTTGTATTGTATCTTTAATCTTCGCAATTTATTACCTCTTCTGGTTACCTTCACGTGTAAACTCTCATAAATTAGAATTATTTTACAATTATATGTGTACATTTGAATAATTGTTGCTATTGAAGATGTACTAATTAACTCTGCCTGATGTAGTATATTCATTAACTTATTAGTTAATGGGATAGATTTAATTTACAATATCTGGTCATTTTTAATTAGTCTCCAAAATTGCGACTTAATTGCTTTTCATGAATAACGAACATCGCTTACTCACCTTATATAATATTTATCTATATCTATACATATAATAAATCTGTAGAAGGGTCAATTCTGTACATTGAAAATATTGAAAAAATAAATAGCAGGGGGTGTTACTGGATCGATAACAAACCCAAATATGTGATTAAAAAAAATTTTGTCTGTCTGTCTGTCTGTCTGTCTGTCTGTCTGTATGTGAAGACATCACGTGAAAACTAACGGTTCGATTTCGATGAAACTTGGTATAATTATACCTTCTTATCCTGGGCGTAAAATAGGATACTTTTTATCCTGGAAAAATACGTAGAAAAAAATTAATCTTAATTTTTCAGTTTTATCCATAGACGTTGTTCTGTAGAACCGCGAACACATGTTGCGTATTATTATAGGCCTAGCCGTATTTAGGTCCAATAGATATTTATAAGATGTCATTGTCAGAGTTACTCAAAATGGAGAAATAAACCATCCACGCGAAGACCGACATCCGCGTGTACGGAGTCGCGGGCGGAAGCTAGTCAATAATAAAGATATAAAATTAATCGTTTAATACTTGAATCAACGTAAAGGCAGGTGTTCTTTACGTAAGCAGAGTTCCGCTTAATTAGTTATAGATATTTCCATTATGGCATATATGGTTACATATAATCAGGATTATTAATTAGATAGGTAGCATATTTTAGTACTAGTGTGTTAGCATGTGCCATGAAGTATATCCATTATAAGTACATGACTATATTATGTAGTTTATCATTTACAAAGACGTAGATATTAATGTTAACTATAAGTATGCCGAGTTATTCCTAATGTAGAGCGTATTTATTCAATAAAGTAATGTATTTTATATATCTTATAGACCATTAATAATTTGAACTAACAGTAAAATAACTTCAAAAAACACTTTTCAAAAATATAAATATAGATAAACAATGACATGCTCTTATTTCAATCTCGATTTCCTTGGCTCATTACAGAATGAAAGTGATTCCTTTTGAAAGAAGCAAGATTTATGCAGCTCATTACCTGCTTGAAATAATCATTCATTTTCAAAGATAGGTCGAGAGAATGATGCTTCAAAAGTTACCCGCGTCATTATTTTCGGATGATACCATGACGTAAGCCGTATGTTTTGAGTGCGGGATTGATTGCAGCAATCTTTTTAATACGGGGAATATTGTTATCCAGAAAGAAATGTTACTAATGAAGATATTTTTATGGCTTCAAATTGATGAACGTATCATTCATTAAATTACGCTGTGGCTGTACGTTATCCATTACCAACTAATAAGATGAGGAATGCAATCATAAATCACGTAAATATATCAAATTGATGGTTTTGTTTTGTACTGAAAATTATTTATTTTTATGCATGGAACCAAATAGATAAATCTTCTATCTAGGGCATTTCAAGTTCAGACATTATTTATGCAATAATCCAAAGTAATGAAATAATTTATGCACTTTCTTTAAATGGGTTAAACGTTTACTGGTTATTATATAATGTAAATCTATTCTAAGAAATCATCTTGAAGCGTGTTAAGGGCTTGTTAATGAAAATGACCTTTTAAGTGTATAATGAGTGTGAGGCCTCTATCAGATAAAAGATTATCGACCATTGTGTTCGTTAGCTTACGGCGAAGATTGATTTGGTATTCTGTAACGTGTTAAGTAATATCCAGTAGAAGGGACCGCGCATGACAGGAATGACAAGCAGTTTTAACTCCATATGTATTGGAATAAATACTATATACGAATTGTGTATGTACTTATCAATAATCTGAACGTGGTCGCTAGCTAACCCGAATACTGAATTGTACGAAGATAATGTTATGCAAACTTGATGAATTTAGACCGGAAAATCGGTTTAAGTTAAAGTAAATTTCATTAAACTAGTACATTAACTTCTAAAATATTTGATATTTAGGTAATTATCTACTATTTGAATTTCAAAATCAAAGCTTAATTCCTCCAATATTATGATAATCAAACAACCATGCCGCTATGAGAATTATTACACGCTATTACGACGTCTTCCATGAAGTAACATCGTCCCGTGCATTTACGTCTTAATTAGTCAATTTGAAGTTATAACCATCGGTCAAAGTCGATATCCCATAAAGTGGCACGCAAGTGCGTAAAATCGTGACTTAACTCCTAAAATGGTCCTATCGGTCGAATGACAGCTCACGGGTGGCTACTGCTTACATATTTAACGTATTATTTTTCTTATTTAAATCTTAATAAAGTATAAAGTCCTCTGGCGACCTTGGCATATACAAATGGTCATGTGTGGGTGTGTAAACAATCGATAGTACCGCCGCGGACATTGCAACCCTACGCGCATGGCTAATGCGCGCGCGCATCGACGATGCATGACGATGAGGACGGCATTAATAAAAGTCTGAAGACTCTTTAATATCAGATTTTATTCGTCAACGTATTTTATTGCCTAATTCGTATTCAATGCTTCCTCGGTATGTCACATCGAAGTTAACCTCTAAGACGGAGTCGATACATGAGCTTCGAATAAATCGTTTATATTTTATTACAATTTAACTAATCTTCTTCGCTTTCATTACATTTCAAAGGGTGAAAGTACCAATTTTAAGGCTAAGAACATTATCGTAATATAACATACATATATTGAATACTAGAAAAGTAACTTAAAGCTTAGCTTTGTGTGCCACTATCGGATAATCGAGTGGTACGACTTACATAATATTTCGTTAACAGCAAAAAATATCACGAACTAAGACCTTAGAAATCAAACTTAATCAATTTTCCAATCTCCTTCCCATTCGCAATAATAACATTCTATAAGAAAGTTACTTTGTGTACGAATATTTCATTATACGAAACAAAAGAATTATATCGAGCAAGCTTTTAATAAGGTTAGTGGAACAAACATCGGAGATTAGACTATAGTCACTAATATTGTAAGTACACAATGAATAAACCATCATGACTTGCAGGATTTGTTTAATAAACGATAAGCATTTAAATACTAGTTTTTTCATTTCAATTTTCATCACACAAACAATAGCATGTTTTGACTTTGAAGTCCGTACTAGTTGGATATCATAGCTTGTAAAATATTGAAACAATATTTTATATTTGATAACTAACTTCCTGTAAGTATAATCTATCTACATACAACCTTATACCTGCTTCTTTTAAAGAGCCCTTTGCACTTTCGCATTTAAATCTTAATTAAATGAAACAAAATAGACATTTTCGAATACGCAGTACCCTAATCTATAAATTTTTTAATCAAGTAATATGCAAAGAATATTAAATTTCAACTTATGTACTTAATAAGATAATAGAGAGTTTGAATAGAATTTTTAAATTTAGATCTATCTTACAGTTAGGCTTCGTGAATAGATCCCAAAATGTTTGCGTGCAACCTCCTTACATTAGGTCACGCACAACACAACAGGACTCATTCATATAATAACTCTGAATGGAAAATTGGATAATGCTTCATGAATGAATGCTCATTATACTCACAGACCTATTTACTAGAACCGTATTATTTTTTCTACGTCTTACTAACTATGCTATTTAAATCACCGTATTGAAACATTAACGTATACCTAATGATAATAATGATCTTGTTATACGCTATGAATAAAATTAAGTTTGAATTATAATCTATTTTGAATTATGCGTTTGCACACGTACTTTTACGACATTAATTTTGCGTCTCATAATAAAATATAAATTAATAGCATCTTTCGTAAAATTCGTGATACCAATTTTGTTTCTTAATCATCGTGACAAATGCGATATTTCGTAGCGAAGTGTTATTTTCTTTTCCTAGTTTCGGCAACATTAAAATATGGTGTTTTAATAGAGCTAATAAAAAACATAGAACTAAAATAACATAATATGTAGGTATGTACCTAATTAATATGAATAGGAAGACACGAATTCATATTAATTAACACCCAAACCAAACAAATCAATAGAACGTATCGACGGAATAGGAAGACAAGAATCGGTTTATCAATGACCTAGAAACAGACTTAAAATAAATGAAATAAGCGACTTCATGAAGACAACATTATTCGATATGCAACTCGGAGTGTCAAATCATAATGACTTGAATTTGCATTAACAACCTATTGTCGATTCAGCACGTCTTTCATGCGCACCTACTTCTTTAAACCAGTTTGGAAATGACATATGTTCATATCGTAGATGGGAGTGAAAATAGACGCCCGTAGAATACTAACGTATCACAAAATGAGGAGAGCTTATAGGTATCCTTCATAAATAATTATGAATCCGGAAATCTGTAACATATGCAACTTTACGTAATAGAGCAAATGTTCGTGACTCTTTCGTAATATCGTCAACAGATATTTAATATCTAGGACGGTTTTTGCACACTTTATTAGTGGCAAAATGAGATTTAAATGACGGAGCTAAAATTGATTGCACGACAAAGATTTCGGTTTAATCATATTGTGCAGGAACGCAAGTAAGAGGCCACTTTAAGTGCTGCGGTACACCGCAATGAAGCGTATCGTACGGTAAATAATTAAATTACAGTGGACAGACGACCAATGATATAATTTAACTGGTTTAATTTGATCGGACACAGTCAGGGCCATCGAAACTGGGTTACTATTTTTGAACAACCTCTCTATCTTATCACACGTGAATGTGTGGTAAAATAGATGATTCTTCTTAACAATTTACCCCAGCGTGACCTCTTGTGAAATCATTTCAGTGTCATTGGTCTCATATTTCATACAATTCTGACAACGTATGGGATTAATACATATTTATAAGCTTATTACATAATAAATGTTATTCAACTGACATAGTTGTCAACCAAATAAGCTCTCGATACTTATTAGAAGTCTGTCGCAAGCTATCGGAAGTTTCGACACCACGCCTGCTACTCGGATCATGGACAACCATATTATGCAAATGGATGCAGGCTTTAGTATGGTTGTAATCCAGTTAATTGGTGTGGATGTGTGGGTTTTGTTTCCTACTGTTAAACGTTTTGTATTAACGTTGGTGCTGTTGGTCAACGATTATTTCTCAATACATGTCATCTATCAATCTACGTAGCGTGATGTTTTTGTTCATTATATCTCAGTCGTGTAAGCTCCGAAGGTATTGCGTATGAATTCAATTAAGGCTAGTCCACACTCATATTTGTGAGCAGTGAGGTTATTAAACTGATCTAGATTTTTAATGCATCCTAAAAATTTTGTGACATGATTAAAAATTGTACTTAATCCATTCTTTATAAAAATTGAATTGCTCCTTCAAACACAAGAATGTTAAAAACTCTGAAAATATTGTTATTAATATCAGGAATCTTATAATATCACCTTAGTATAAATATAGTATGTATTTTGAAATTTATCATAGATTTCAGTTATTTATGGTTCAGGACAGTGTGTAAATACCTCAAGAGGCTGCGAGCGCGTGCCGCCCCGCACAATCACGAAGCTTTCGTTATTGTATCACTTATTACTCCATTCATATATTACGCGAATGATTTATGTAGGTTTTGTCTTTCAGATCCGATTGTATCGCATTCGTTTTGATAGGCTGCTTTTTGCAGTTCCACTTTTAAACTATTCAATCGTTTATCACTTGCGCTTGCGTGCTATTTAATACCGACGATAAATTATCCTATTGTGGTCCCTATAGTCTCTACGTTTTTTAAAGATATAAATCATTTTATGGTTTTATGTTGGAGGTTCTATTATGAGATTGAAATTCGATTATAGCACAATACTTGCAGCTTTCTGTGTCAGCTATCAATTACAATCGTAACAAAAAGCATTACCAACTTCCATAAGTGCGTCCTTCATCTAAAAATAAATTGAAGATGCGTTTAAGAAAATTAATTGCACCTGCTCAGAAGTAGTGGAAACTAAAAACCAGAACCTATCCAGTTCGAATTGCTCCAGTTGCAGCTGAACGGTTTTAAAAATATTAATTGCACGTCCACATGTCTGCTATAAACGTGTATGATAGTTATTAACACATAGTTGGTCTTTTTATGGTGTTCTTTAGTTGGTATTAGTAGTGCATCTGCAAGTACGGCGGCCGGCGTCCGGCGTCTGCGCGGGCGTAGCGCGCCGGCCGCAGGCGCAGCCGCTAGGGCGCGCACGCTCAGTCAATCGACAGTCTTCGCCGTGCGCGCGTGTATGCGCATCAGTGGCCTTAGTACCCGGTGTAAACAACAGGGTGTGACCCACGCCTTATCATGTTTTCGTGTTAGTGTTTTGAACTTTGATCCGGTTACGCGCGTTTTCGAAAAAAATATGCATGTAAGTTATTATGGCTTTTTAAAGCTTTCTTTAATTAAAAAAATACAGCTAATTAGATTTTAATTTTTGTTAAAACTACCTTCAATTAATGATTATAATTTTTAATGAACAATCTTACAAGAAATTTTCTTTTACTTTCATTCAAAGTTTAATAAACAGAATTAAAAGTTTTGAAGTTTCAAAAACTTTAAGTTTATGAAGCTTAAAGTTAACTTAATGCTATATGTCAATAACCAAGTTACTAAAATAATAATATTATTTTTATCCTGCAAATACTTGAACGTTTTAAAATTCTTACGATATATTCATACTTAATGAGCTTATAAAAAGAGGCTTTGTACAAACTTGCAATGGGCATTTGTATTCATAGCACAGTAACTAGGTAGGTTTCTACTTGTTTTAAAGGTTGATAAGTCTAGTAAAAAGTTGGCATGCATTTATAACGTCCGTTGACTTATATGTCAACTCAAATAATTAGCAAATTACCCTTATTATTTCGTTTCAAAATTGAATTTTAGTAGATAATCTACTTTATAGTTCGAAGAAATATGTAACGTATTATTAAAAGCTTGTTTTAACGCCTGTTATTAAAAATGTATTAGTAATGCCGCTTATTGTTTTTTAATAGCACACCTTGCATTGTGTTTCGTTTAAAGAGAGCTCAACAGCTTAAACGAATTAGCGTAGGATTATAGCAATTTATATAATTACACTGTATATTGTATAGGACATCGTTTTCATTTTCTTTGCATTCTATATTAACTATATATTTATAATATTTATATGTACGTTGTACACAGACTTAAATAAAAAATCATACTTGAAAATAACTTCGACCTATTTAAGGCCATATTAAATTGTAACTTCGCCAATCTTAGTGATATGAAAAAACTTTTTAGTTATAAAAATAGACATTATATTAATAAAAAATATATATGAGTACCTATAACAAAGTTAATATATTATTTATTTTAATATACCTACCACTACACAAAGAACATTCAATAAATGTAATTGTAATGATAGATCATTACAAAACATTGCTTTACAACTAATTTAGGTTAGTTTCTTACTACACAGAGATATGATTCTGCAACACACATAATATAAGATTGTACATATTGCATAAAGTTGCCAAGTGGCAATCCTGAATGTGTACGACAGCTTAGAACTAGGGATGCATCGATACGCCTTTTCGCCGATACGATACCGATACCGATACTCTTATAAAAATATCGGCGATACCGATACGCTTACTGTGAATTCAAAAATAAAAATAACTACGTTAAAAACAACCGACTTCAAACCTATTTGTGCTTTTTGCACATCTAAATAATATGTAGTAATTAATAATATCAAATCTTTTTTATTTTTTACTTTTCCGTTTTTGAAGTCGGTTGTTTTTAACGTAGTTATTTTTATTTAATACTTTTTAGTGTATTTTTCAATACCAATCAAACGAGCCCAAACTCGATAAAGTTGAGTCAATATATTAATGAGTTCCTATGGCCACCTTCCGATTCCATCATCAAATCAGCTCTATGTCATGATAATGTTTCATCGCTATCCAATTTACATACGTATACAAAATTTCAGCTCAATCGGTTACCGGGCGGGAAGTGAATCAAATTTACTTGCTACATTTCAAATAAGTCATCAAGTACAGACAAAAATGCTCATAAAATAAAAACTACTGGGCTTATCCGAACAAAATTTTTACGGGACCAATTCGACACCATCCCGCATCGAACAAAGAAAGAATCACGTTTAAAATCGGTTCAGAAACCTCGGAGTAATCGGTGTACATACTTACATAAAAAAAAATTATACCGGCCGAATTGATAACCTCCTCCTTTTTTTGAAGTTGGTTAAAAATAAAGGTATAATAAATAAATCACAAGTCAGATTTACCTTTTATTAATATAAAAAGTAGAGACATAATTAGGCAATTAAAATTAACATTGATAAGATTTTTGTTTAAAAAACAAAGTACATAATCTTAAGTTTTGCGGAGAAAGCGATTTCGCAAGTCTGTTTGAATAAGACCTACGCTGGAAAATAGTCTCTCAGATGCAACAGAACTCATTTGGAAACTAAAGTACTTCTGCACAATTTTTCTCAAGTTTGGGTATAAAACGTCATTGCGCCAGAAAACGAATGGATCTGCATCTCTCGATATATTGGGACAACTCAACAACACCCTCACAAGCGCAGGGTTTCCCCGAGCATTGTTCATGCCTCATTTGCAACGGAATAGACGAGACAACACGCTCGTTTACACTACATTTATAAATTAAAAAGTATCGTTGTATCGGTCATAAAAATATCGTCGATACCGATATATCGGCTAACCCGAAGTATCGCCGATATATCGGTATCGGTATCGGTATCGGATGCACCCCTACTTAGAACCAAGCTCACACATCAAATATCTTCCATCAATCTAATTTCAACAGTAATCTGACGCGCTAATTACTATAGATGCTTACTAACACTTTTTTCATCTCAAGCCTCGCATGTACGTTCATCTGTCGTCTTAAAAAAAGCTTCATCATCTTCATTTTTTACGCCACTGAAAACGAGTTATGAATGTTTTAAACTTGCATAAAAAACATACACGGAATAAAAGCAAAAGAATAAAGATATATGATGTACCTATACCTATACGAGTAGTATCCTACTAATATTATAAATGCGAAAGTTTGTGAGGATGTGTGTGTGTTTGTTACTACAAATACTACTGCACCGATTACAATGAAATCTAGCACACATATAGATGGTAACTTGGATTAACACATAGGATAGGTTTTATCCCGAAAATCCCACGGGAACGGGAACTAGGGCGAAGCCGCGGGCGGAAAGCTAGTAAAGTATAAACGCTAAATCCTCTCGGAGTATTATTTCTTTATAGAGTCAGAGTTCCATTACGGTTGGGATATCATTAGACAACTGTTTTCAAGATTGTCACTCGATACCAAACGATTACCATCTCATGATCTCAACGTACAGCAATTCTATGAAGGTATGTTACGTGATCCGCTTACAATATAAAGTACCTACCTATCTTAGAATTGACAGTGGCATATTTTGCAATGTGAGCTTCGGATGTCGTAGAATATAATATTATGAGCTTTGTAGTAGGCACTTCTGTGTTTTTGTTATATTAGTATAACAAATGCTTATCACTGAAGTCTTTTAGTTTTGTAAAAGTTTTAGAGTCAAATAAAATCCGTTATATGCCACTTACAGATAAACTTCTAAAAAATAATTCTTGGTAGAATACCTGAAGCTGCACGTATGTCTTTAGATTATGCCGTTCCTTTAATCCGTCTTCAGAATGCGTCCACGACAGTGAAGCCATTGTATTTTCTTATCTTCGTTTTAAAAATGATGCAATTAGGGTAACAGACGCATTGTTATTATTTATCAAAACAAAAACAAAATCCTTTAGGAGAAATGGCTGCAAGACATTTTTACCTGAGGGCAATAAATATATAATTACATAATGAGTAGTTCGGACCGCAGCAGGAAAACGGGAAGTCTTATACTTGCGTGTTTTATCACAATTTCTAGCTTTGCCGTGTGTTGTGTAAGTTTATACTTAGTTTTTAATTTCCAAGCGAAGATTCGACTGATTGGATTTACTTTCGTAATTGCACCGTAATTATTCGGCACGAACGAACCAGATTCGTATTCGTAACCTAATAGTCTATTTAATATACACTATAAAACTAGTTTTGTACTAATAAAAATATTACGTTATTATTACAACGTGATCATTCAAAGAATTCAATTACATTGATTGAAAAGTTTAATTTCTCGGCTTGTAAAGTTATGCGTTTGATTATAAACGGAATGAATTTTTTGTCTATTTTAACCGTTATACAAAAAAATACTTTTATAATTAAGAAATCTTAACTGAAAATTATCTCAAACAGTTACCTACATACAATACCTACTTGTGAAGATTGCTCTATAAAATTGCCTTATATACGTAGCTTACAATATAATCCATTTTATGTTTATCTTGAGAATAGGAAGTGTTAGTCATGCAGCGATTACTATAATAACTAATAAGTAATAATGAACAACGTGAATGAAAAATAAGAATCCTTGATGACTCAAGATCGTTCTTGAGTATGTATGCAGATTAAACCGTTCGCATGTAATCTAAATACAAACAAAACATGTAAAATACAACTTGTTTCTTTTACGCTGTAAACTAATATATCATAGAACCTTTAATGTGTTTCTCGGAAATAAAGTGGAAATAAACCATGTTTTCGAATTAAGATAGCTTCTAATTTAAAAAAAGATTTGTAGTAACTTTAACTGTTTTTTTTTCATTTGTCAATACATCAAAAAGTAATTATAAAATCAAATATTTTAACACTTTTTCCATTGTATTTTTATATCAGTTCATATTTAATATAATATCATGTGCTATGTATAAAACGTAACTACTTATTCATAATTTTTTCAAAATATCTCTAACATTATTTATTTATAAATTTATAAGTATCTCTAAATTTAATTTTGATTAAACTTTTTTTCATAGAAGTCTGCCTTAAAAACAGACTTGTTATTTTTCCTCTCGCACGTTGGTATTAAATGATAAAAATCTAATATTCACTAGTTAAATCTAGGAAGCGTGTTCAAGCCGACATCAAAACGATGGCGTCCAGATAAAGTTATCACCAGCCTTGTATGAACAATAACCAGCTAAGAACATGTAGTAAAATGTAAAGGTTTGCGTCATGAGTGCGAGGTAATAGGAGGACATTACAAAATACTCATACATACACACTATTGTTTCTCATACGCGGAACACAGCTCCGTCCCTAATAGTTGCTGCATTGTGCATCTCCTTTCCCACACCCGTGTATACAAAACGGTAGCTTGATGTGTTAATTCGACATGTGTGCGAAATTCACATTATTTGAAGCTGCGGTATAAAAACCAGACCAAGTGCAAGTGGTCTTTGCACAATTAATGTTTCGTACATCGTTTGTTTTGAGCACAAGCACCTGCCGGTTTCTTTTGGAGCGTGCTGAAGGCTAATAATAGACCTAAGTAGTTTACAATTATAACAATTGCAATGGTAATTATAAATTTATCTTGATCAACCTATAAACATTTCATACAGTATGTGGACATTATTATATGAAAAGTGAATATGATAATGTCTGGGTAGGTACATAATGCCTAATATCAGATGACTTAATCTGAGAATAAACGAAATATTAAATATTCTCATAACCAAACTGTTATTCTCAATAAGTCAATAATAACCACAATTTTGTTCGATGCATAAATCAAATTATGGGTAATGTTATCAAAACGCTTTGAAAACGTTTGCAGTACCGTACAACTGGCGAGGCATTACGAAAGATCTCACGTATAAGCCTAACAGTAAATCACAGAATTGTAGAAAATCTAAGAGCACATTCATCGGCGTGATTGAAGTCACATTCAGACACAAAAGTAACATTTGTTTCTGACATCAGTTACCACGTTTTATTGTCATTAGTCCACGTCCTGCGGTGACGGCCTACCCTCCGCAGCGCTCCATTGATCATTTAATTGTTTTGAAACGTGAGGACATGACAAAAGACAGTAGGAAATCGTCACGATGCTCACAGATTTCAATGTAATTCTTCTATTTGTGTACCTCGGCCCATTAGAAGTACGTTTAAGTTAATTATGTAGATCTACCTGCTCAAATAAACGTGACTGCGAATGTTAAGAACACCTTATAAAAACGTTCAAAGAATTATTTAATTAACCCTTAACTAGAGTCGTGGGTCCAATGGACCCAGGTTGAGTTTTTAAAGTCTCGTTTACTCCACGGCACTTACCACAGAACCTCCCACTGCTCAGTACCTTCCTGTAGTACGCCGGAGAGTATCCTGTGAGACAGACGTGTTCGGCTCGGTACTCCTTAGGTAGGTACTGACCTTTACAGGGGTCCACTGGACCCACGACTATAGATACGTAACTTTTTTATTTTCGTTATTAAATTTATTATTGTATTTTTTTTTAGTTTTTCGCTATGTCGAATCCCAGAAGTGTACATGTTGATAACGAAGAGATGTTAGAACAATGGTTAAATGAAGAATTGTTAAGAAATGATGAAGACTCCGATGAAAACTCAACACCTACCCGTATTGCAGAAACTAGATCAGATAATGAGTTTTCCGATGATGATGTAGATTTTGTTGTCGAGAGAGAACATGACGCGAGCTCTGAAATATCTAATTGTGAAAGTTCTGATCATTTGTGCACTAAATGCAGGGAGCCCATATGCATGACTTGAGCAAATATAATTTGTAAATCTTGCACGTAATTAGGGATTGCTATTTTTTTTTATATAAGAGTTTTTAGTTTGTTTTTGTTTTTTCTAGGAAGTAACATACTTTTTTTAGTTAGATAAAAAAAAATGATTTAAAAAAAATAAAAATTTTGTTGAGATTTACAATTTTTGTAAGACGCCTTTTTGTTGTGTAAGAAAACAACGACTGATTTTATAAGTGAAATTATGTTAAGTAAATAAAAGTTCTAATTGTAGATGTTTATAATATGTATTCTTTATAAACTAAAATATCATATTTTATTTAAATTTACCTAAAAAAATGCATAAATAAGTAATTATGACCATTTCAAAATACATGGGTCTAATGGACCCACGACTATACATACGTAACAATGTTTCACGACTCTAGTTAAGGGTTAAGTGTATTTACTAACGTTCTATGTGGCAATGTTTGCTATTACGAAGGCTATTTGCTATTTATCTCCATATGTATAATATATTCAATATTTATGGTCAAAATATTCCAATACGATTTCCTCTGTATTAGCATACACGCATTTTTATAATTCTTTAGCAAGGAAGAAGAGGTGTAACAAGAATTTCAAGTACACATGACATGAACTATTGTTCCGAGTACGTACTATAATTCCAATCGATTAATTTAGATCGAGTTTAATTCGATTAAAGCGTGGTTACAGAATTACAAAGCTGCGGGTTTGATAGCTACCATGTTGGAGTCGGTTATTTAATGCCACTCTCATTCCTTTAAAATGGTTAACATTAATGACTGTAAACAAAGTGTTATTAGAAAATCAACGTTATTTCGAGCGTAGTTAATTCTCAATTTTATGACCTACTTTAGTTGGTTTCAAGTTTTAGTTTGATGTGGGTGATGGAGTCTACAAAAAATATAGCCCTATCATTATGTGTCGAGGTATTTGTAAGGTTGACTTATTTTTAATATCTTTGTCGTATTATCCCTATTTTTTCCAGGAGGATAAAAAATGCGAAGTTTCTGCTTTAAATATCTTAAGAGTTCTTATGATGGTTAATATCATGTTCTGTCACGACTCACGAATATGGTTAGGAAATTCGTAGTAAATAATATTACATGGAAATCTTACCTCCAATGTATTTAAAAAATGGAATATGTACAGGAATATACTAAACTTAAAGATACTTATGTGGAAAAAGGAATAATAATTATATTTCTGTCTGAAATAAATTGGGCAAATTGCGTCTTATAAATATAGCGAATATCTTCGAACATAAACGTATGATAATTATCCTAAAACTTGTATTTCATTACGTTTTTGTACTTTATTCCAAGGTGGAGGTCACGCCTTTGAATATTATTTAAAATATTTAAATCCAAATGTTGCAAGGGACGGTCACAGATGATTTATATCAATCTTAATGGCATTTTGAGGATTACTCTGATGCATTGAGTTGGCGACTCGCCTAATGATTTCCCTATTTTGGTCGCAACTTATATTTGTTGCTGATAGAAGTAAATATAACGCGAATGTACTAAGAGTATAGATATATTTATTATGATAGAATTATTATCGAGATTTGCTTCTTATTTCTTTTTATGTTGATTGCGTAGACAAAGCAATAGGTTTTTAAATATTTTAACAAGTAGTTCTATGATTAGAGCTGCCTATGACCACTTACACCACAGAAGTAGTAATCAAACAATAACAAACTAACGTGCATGACGAATACGTTACATATCAAAGTTAATCCATTTTCCGTATTGTCTAACGTCTAAACTGACATAAGATTGATATTACGTGATCAATACGATTTATTGCATACGATTAATTAAAGTAATGATATATAACATATTTAACGATTGTTCAAAAACTAGGGAAACAACTTCACTTCCTGAATACAACACGCCGATGTGTTCATACAACGCGAACTTAAAGACGCTAACCACTTACATAACTTTGAAAAGTGGGACAATAGACGACTCATATACTCAGAATCGATATCTTACTAAGAAACGTTTTTAAAGATATTTGTCACTTTCTACTTTGTTTTGACCTAGGACAGATGCATTCGATTAACGTTTAAAAGCTTCGTGACCGATTGGATTGTCATTATCTACAATGTCAACAGTGTAGTAATCCACTTTTTAGAGCAATGCACCAATACATTGCTCTATAAAGAGTGTATAACATTGCTTTAAAAATATAACATTTTTACAACTTTAACAATATCATACAGGGTAAATTACGTATAAATATACGTAATTAGGGGTTTATATACTGTTTCAAATCATCGAATACACATAAAACAATCGATAACTCGATATTCAATAATTTCAAATCAATGGAAAAATATGAGATTGCGTAAAGAGAAAGCCGCGCCGGGTGCCTTATTGCTAGTTTATTACCTTTTATAACATTGCTAATTTAATTAAAACTCAACAACTCAATATTTAAAAGGGGTATATAGGCATATTGAATTGTTTAATACTAAATAATTAAAACAAGTTTATTGGACTAAAATCACCTAATGTAATGATAATTAATTTATGTAGCTTATGTCAGTTTCAATGATACATAACAGACTTAATTTATTCGATTCGACCACGATATTTTGTGCAATAACCATTTATTATGTAAGTAATAATAATATGTGTATACTATGTACCTTATTAATAAAAATTATACAAATTATTGCATGCCAAAATCAAACGGATACAAAAATAAGATCACAAAAATAAAAACGAGTAAACAATAAAAATCTATTTCAAGCCCTTAATTTCCTTAAGCGGGGTATCGAACTTATACATCACAATGTGACACAAATCCGCTTAAATATTTAAAGATTTTGAAATCGTATTCTTCATAGTTATTCTTAAGAACTCATTTATTTCCTACAGTTGCATCATCGAATATTTATAATTATTGAAATGTAGAGTTTGGCTTGTAATATAATACTAATTAAAGTTTATTCACATATAGTGTTTCGGTCGTCTTGTGCAAGTCAAAATTGGCTTGCTTACGATAGAATTACACACATTATCATTTAATCGAGTTATTGCATGTAGGAGTAACGCGTGGAGTATGCAACATCGGGCGTTTGGACACGCTGAGTGACCCCAGGGCGCAGACCCCGGTTCACCTCAATTAAGCCACCCATACATCGATGACTTCGAATCGGGCTACGCACATCACATAATAACAACGTCCCCGCCCAAGGCAACCGATGCACTTTCTCCCGTAGACTTATTTAAAATCGTCTCCAACGCATGATTGACGTTCGCCCTATTGTTAACCTAATGTTACATAATCTCATTTGATATGCCGTCACTCAAACTGGATATTTTCAAAGGATAGTGTTTTGTTAATGTGAAATGATGCGTACTATTGCCATTTAATTATTAGGTAAGAGTCCGTTTAACCTATGTCCCAATAGTCAGATTAGGAGGTTTTAAATCACCCGTTAGGTATGATTTAAACGTCGCTATCAAAGTTAGCACATAACTGACATTTTGATGGTATCCTTTCAAAATTATTTCTTCTATTCAACAGCCGTCGATAGAATCTGAAAGATACCATTCTTCAATCGTTCAAGGCTATGCAATAAAATTTAACAAATTAACCATCCATTATTACTATAGTTATTATTAAACTTAACAATAACTATGAGTCATAATTACTAAATTGAAACAAAGCCTTAAAAAGAACGAAGTCCGAAATTAAGTACTTGTAACTGTTTTAGCTAAACATTAGTCTTTGAATGTGGGTTGAATTAACATGTACCCGTTGATTAGATGCTCGTAGAGCCTTCAAAGAAACCCTGTGCTTCGACATGTTATAAAATTAACACAACCTTCAAACAAAGCACGTTATATTTCTCTTATTTTGTTCAGAATAAACGATGTTGAAATTTTATAGCAGGCTATTATCTAGAGCACCACACATTTTTAAAAACAACGCATTGGTTTCTTGCCGAGAAGTGAGCAATGTTTTTTAAGTCTACGTCTGTCAACGTTGTTTTCAATCCAGCATCGTATTTCTATACAAACATTTGTGGAGCTATCTTTAGATTTAAGAATGCTGTTAAATGTGTATTGTGGATAAATTTTTGAGTTCATCGAGTGATTTATAATGTCTGAAATTTAAAGGAATTTTTTCCCGTTTATGTTCCTTTTTGTTTTTATTACGATCGCTGTCGCGACGAGCACGAGGGATGCAGTAAGGGGGTCAACGGCCTCAATCTCATCGCAGTGATTCGGTCCAGAATGCATTATTTCGATTCACCGCAGTCCTACATCATCCCAATCGAAAATTCCACGCTTGATGTCTTCTTCGGTAACAACGCTGCTTTCTTTATGATTTATGAGCGGCTCGCATCGTAATTACGTTACCAGTTTATTTTTTGTACTTTACATATTAAGTATAATAAACAATGGAGTAGCTACTAGCGACTTCTTTTTACATTTGATCTTCGGTCTTGTAACTCACGATGATATAAATGAAATCGATACAGCTATAGCGAAGCTCACGAACAATTAAAGGTTATTTTCTTAGCCTGCGACATTGGAGAGTTTTATCAATGGGCAATCTGGCGGCGTGTTTTCACCGGAGATGAATCGACAACTCTAAAGTTTATTTGGCATCACGTCAATACAATGGCGAAAGATATATGTGGCCATTACTTTCGTCCCGCTGATCGAGTCTCGACCTTTTGTAAGATGTCTATCTGATAAGAAACGCAATTTTATAACAGAATTTATCCTCAGTTCAGATAAAAGTTCATTTCCAAAGGCCCGTTTTATTAGTCTACTTTCAATCTCAATTTCTCAGAATGTGTTTTTTTAAGTACCAATAAATAGTTCTAAATAGCGGTAGGTAACTAACATAGGTAAATACAAAATATCTTTTGAATTTTCACACAAATCGGCTATCGAATATAAATGTTGATAATTCCGAGAATCGACGATTTAAAACATAATTATATACAATCTCGATTAAAAGCTCAATATTATCAAAGACTCTTAGATTCCTTTTGAGGCCGCGCCATGTTCCGAATGCTAACAATCTAGTACATTCCAGATGAATCATACCCTAATTGCAGCTTTCTGCGAACCTGTAAAGTTATGTTGCTTAAATTGAGTAAGTACCGTTAATAATCGTGAAATCATAAATACCTCCACTCTACTTTATCACTTCAGACATTTATGAATTATGACGATTTATCGCTTTATTTCAGATCGATTCAATGTTATTTTCAACATGAATTCGCTCCATTCATTAATCAGAAAATAAAATTAAGAACATACCTATCTCTTTTGCCCGTTGACAGTGTTCTATACCATAAAGATTAATATCTCAACGATTACTCAGTCAGACACTATTATATAACAATAAACAAACATTAGTTTCGCTTAGAAACATCGTGTTACGTGATTTCGGCTGTTGACTCTCCTTTCGGCAATATAATGATCATGTCAACTAAACTTAAAGATTGTTGTCGAAGGGCGAAAACTCGTGTTACGTATTGAAAGTGAAAGGTAGTTGAGTGGTCTAGTCAAACATATTTTATTGCCTCTATGTTACATGAACTGGCAAACCTTCGGTATTTCCGATCTAATGCTTATATGAGATTATAACCAGTAACGAATTAACCCTAAGTAGCTAGCATAACATAGAATGTACGTTACGAACATTACTGAAATGTTTAAATGTGTATAATTTATGGTTTTATTACATACAATACATTCTTAACCTCTCTGTAATGCGTAAAGTCACTTAGCGCTGAGTTCAGACGTGTCCAGTAAAACGGGAAATGTAAAATAGTGATAAAGATAATTTGTAAAAAGCACAAAGCCATAAAGCACTGGCGACACGCGCGTCACTTTATCTATCTGTATTTTAGACAGCATTCGTTATCTAAAGTCTTAGCGTGCCCACTTACTCTGAAGTAAACATTTGACTTAAAAAGTGCAGTTCCGTGTAACTCGACCTAAGATAAAAATTTCGTGCTTATTTGTAATGCTCCGAATTCTTGGTAGGTACATACTTAGATTGAAGAGATGGGATAACCGCTGGCGCCCGGTCCTAACGAACAAACAATTGGGTCTAAATCTAAACAGAAAAAAAAAATACAGCCACTTTATCGCATAATAGACAAATATTTTACTGCTTAAATGCTTATCTTAACCATTAACAAATATACGAACCGTCATTTATATCTTTTTTAAATGGGGATAAAATAAATCGTTATCCAAATATGACGAAACGCTTCATTCGATTGAAGTGCAGCGTCTCGTATTTACTTTAATCAAACACATTAATCGTCATAATCGAAAATAAACAAGATAAAGGAAATTATGAAATGTAAAAGTGGGTTACATAGTACCTTTAATAGTGATAGTAAAAGCCTGTAACATTTTAACTATCGAAAAAGGCTTATCATAGAGCAAAGCACGTTGATGTAATCGCGTTATGAATTGGATCGCGTAACGGGGACGCTGTCAATATGTCTGCTCGGATAAGTCTCACGAGCGTCAGCCCGCGGTTATGTGCACTTACAATTACTTACAGCACAATAAATTCATGTCATGTGCCCACTTTACCCTTAATACCAATAAAATCGCCTCTCGTTTTTTGTGCCCGTCAGCCGTCAATCCATCGAAACCTCCGATTCGAGACCTCGAATTAAAGTCTCATCGCGCTGTAAAAACGTTAACGTGCTCGTGTAAATGATGTTTTAAATCGAAATTTTAGCACCCGTTAATGTTTCCAAGAAACGATTATAAAGATTCCCAAATGTTAATGTTCGCAGCACGGATTACGCTCGTAATTGATGCATAAACTGCATTGGTTATTGCATTTGATATCACAAATTCCTCAGACACATAACGCACTGCGTTTTGTCAGCGTAAATGGCCTATAGAATTATCAAGCGACTTCTGCTGTCAATACTCTCTACTCTCTCTATTTAATAAGCAATGTAACTAAGAAAATATTGAAATTAAAGCGCATTGTGAGAACGTGAGTAAATTAAAATGAAATGCATACAATGGATATCTTCTCACGGTCCGCATCGCGTTATTATACAGGAGCATTGTCGCGGGCACGCTACACTGGAGCCGAGGAAGCTCCCTCAGGACTCCGTATGCCATTAGAATTTAGATTACTATCGTTACTTGACAATAGTGTAATTTAATGAAGCGTAATATAACATAATAAATGCCTTAGCTCTATCTTTCTGCCGTTCGACATATTTATGAACGATTATTTGAATATTTAGAATATATTGTTTTTGTAAGACTGAGAGGTGAGGCTTCATAATTCGACATAATGGAGGCTACGGGCGGACGCATAGCTTAAATATCTTCATAAATCAAGCGGTGCCGCTGGCGTTGCATTGCATTTTGAAGACAATTTATTACATACAGAAGTAAATTACACGATTTGTTTTGATTATGCTTGTGTTTATATATGTACTATATACTAGTGCATTTGGTATCAAAACACTTTTTCTTTTCTTAAAAATACCTATGCATGATGATATTTAACACAAAGTTTTTTACCACTTCAATTACTTTCTATTAAATATATTATATATAATATCAAGTTATTCTTATTACCCCCTAATAATAATATAACATTGTTTGTCAACAGATCGAACGGTTAGCGCAGTATGAGCGCCTGGTCGGCGGCGGGTGCGCGCGGCGGCGGGCGGCGCGCCTTTCCGACCTGGAGAGAGTGCAAGACCTCTTCCCTCACGACTACCTTGCCCTGCATGATGCTGATGCACCTGCAGCACTCGCATCGCACCATGCACAGGTAAAATTTACAGCTATACAAATATTATACTACGGCACTCGCTCTTAGAAGAGACTAGAGCAAAAAGATCATTCAATCATTTCGTTTATCGATTTTTCTGCTACTTTAAGTCAACAAACATTAAAAATAATGATGTGACGTGTTCTTTCAGAAATCTAAGAGCCTTCGCAAGCGACCGAGCTTGGACATCGGCGGTACAGTCAGTTCTAACAATTCTCTCACACCAAGGAATTTCATCATGGAAGCTCCAGTCCAACTGTGCCCATTGGGCTCTACCTCCCCACCGTTAGATAGACATTTCTTCCTCTTCAACGACCTGCTTCTCGTGGGAAAGTCCAGAGGAACAAATTGCTTTAAATTAAAGGAAAGTGTGAGACTAACGGAGCTGTGGCTGTCTCTGCCAGATAGTGATGATACCGGCTTCCTTATTGGTTGGCCAGCACTTAGTGGAGTTATCAACTACCTCGCTACTTACCCCACGCAAGCTGCAAGAGACACGTGGTACAGGTACGTTAATTTACTCCTTACTCCTTACTTTGTTTAAAATTCATGGCTTTACGATTTGAAGTTATTGTAGTGTTCATTGAATTGGTAACTACTTTACCTACAAAATATTACATTGCAAAATGTTTTAATACTCTTATTTTGTGTTGTTTCAGAAAAATTCAAAATGCACTAAACACGCAGCTGACAAATGAGCCAAAGTCAACTAATATTCAAATCTTCTACAAAGATCTGGCGAGTTCGATCGAATTCGTAAGTAACCACAATTTCACTATTGCAGTTTATACTTTAAAAAATCCGCCATTGCATCGGTGGGAAATCTAAAAAGCTTTCATTTCACTTTCACGGATATGTTCACATATCCTGAAGTACGTTGTTAACAAGTAAAGCACGTACTGCGGTGAATGTTCGTATGCCAAAATAAGATTGCGAGTAAAAGTTGACGCATATAATTATTATCAACGACGAAAGCCTAGAGAGATCTTTACAAGCGTTATGCCTGATACTAAATCAACTTTTTTAACAATAAACGCAATTCAATATTCTTATTTGAAAAATATAGAATTTCAAATTTTTTCTGTCACTTTTTTGTATATTTTTCTCAAATAAAACTTCCCTTCCAGTGCAAAACAGTATCAGTGAACCCAGACATGAGCGCCCGTTGCGTGGTCCGCCAAGCGCTGCACGTGCTACAGGCGGGCTCGGAGGAGCACGACGAGGGGGAGGGAGAGGACCGCTGGGGCGCCGCTAACGACTTCAGCCTGTGGGTGCGAGCGGGACGGGACGCTCCGCCCACCCCGCTGCAGGGGAATGAGAGGCCGCATGCTATACAGGTAAGAGATAACATGCTTATTCTGAAGTTATTGTAGAGTTCTTAATTTTTATACGAATATTTCTGTAATGCATTTGTAAATAAGACACTTTATCATATCATTCGCGCATTTGTTTTTTAATTTATAAACAAACATTGTTATGGAGGCTGATGCTCATGTTTATGACGTCTGATTTTATAGCAGATAGAAATGCAATGTTTATAATTTTTGACGTGACAACGTCTTATAATTCGATAGAGCCGGCTGCACGCACGAAAAAACATGACTCATGCGGCGTTACCTCGCTCTGAGGCGTTCCATGTAAGGCTTGAAGTGCAAGCGAGAGCGCGGAACGAGCGACAAAGAAGCACAATCGGACGTTGTCACGTTCAACTATCGTCAGTAAACCGACTTTACAGACAACCAATTTTTTTCTTTTACTTGTAGATGTCCAGAATAAGACAAACCCTGTCCAATGAAGACGGCTTCGATCTGGAACACGTCAATGCTAAAAACAATCCATGCGGACTCGTTTTCGAACTGAGGAAGAAGAATCAAGCTCTAAAGAGGTAATTTATCTTATTCTATTAATAAAATAATACATTTATACACAATTAATTTCTGCATAAAAAAGAAGGTAGATTATTTTTTGAAATTCAATTTTATTCACCACGAAAAACCTAATAAAAAATGAATCCACATATTTCAGAGCCTAATAAAATTGCTCTCTTCCAGCACAACTGGCGGCAGTCGCGGTTTGCGCCTACTACGTCGCGGAGGACGTTTATTCGGCGTGTCTCTATCTCGTCTATGTGGAGGATCCCCGCCCCCCGCACTACTGCATGCCCTGAAACGTCTGCGAGCTCACGCACCGCACACACATGGCGTCTTCCGCAGGAGTGCTAATGCAAAAGCGCTCAGACTGCTTAGAGATAAGGTTGGTATTTGGTTGTTTGTCTAGTATATTTCTCACGCGATGAAGCGCCTGCGAGCACATAGCTTGTTTAATAAGATATTTCTTTGTTAATTTTGGAACTTCAGAATATTATACTTTATCATTTAAATACGAAGGTATTTGAAGATCTTAATATTTATGGCAGTGATCCTACTTTCAAATTTACAAATTTATGAAATATCGGAATTAATTTCTTTTTATTCCGCGCTATTTTTTATCCGCGCTTTTTATTTCTGTTTCTGTAATAGTGTTAAGGAAGAGCGGAACCTCCTGACACAAGCATTTTATTTGCTTACTAGGAGTGTTCCAATCACAAATTTGTTTAAGACCGTAAAGGAAAGAAATAAATAATTTTGAATTTTTTTTTATTTTTTTAATGCAATGTGTTAATAATAATTTATTTTTATTTACAGCTGGACGCGTTAGGCCCTAGCGCTGGTACTTGCCCAGAGCTAGACCGAGCGCCGGTACTATTGTTGGCGGCGCTGGTCAAGGAATTCTTCCGAGCACTGCCGCAGCCTCTCTTACTAGCGGAACTATACCCATCCTGGCTTCAAGTTTTAAGTAAGTATGAATGCCTAAACCTTAACAAAAATACTTATTGACTAGACAAAGTTTAGAAAATTTATTTCTAGTTTTAACTTTGTAAAAATCTGTAATGTAGTTTTAATTCGTACAAGTTGTAAATATAACCAGATCAAACGACTAGGAAGTTGTTAGTTCATATTTGAATATGATGAACACACTTCCTTAATTTTTTTCTGATACTAAGTTTACATTCGAGATGTGTGAAAAAAACTTAACGGTTAGCAAATATTTGGCGCATACTGAGACAACATATTCGAATTTGTACTTTGCCTTATTATTTATTTAACATTAAAATTAAATACATGAACTAAGCTAAATTTTGTTATTTTTGTTACAGATTTACCACAAACTGAAAAGGTATCTGCTATCCGCTCTTTACTGCTCAAACTGCCGAAGCCACATTACACTATGCTAACTTACTTCGTGTGCCTTCTTCAAGCGATCGCTAAGAAATCAAACATTAATCTTATGTGCCCTATGAACCTTGGTGTTTGCGTTGGACCGAGCCTTCTATGGCCTAATGTCCCTTGCGATAAAGCCCCTAAAGCTGTGCCAATGGTCGTCGAGCTCCTCATTGTGAAAGCTGAAGCATTGTTCGGACCTCAAATAACCAGTCTGCTTGGCAATGGATCTACTGAAAACTCGAATGCATTACTTGATTCAGGCGCTGAAGAAAGTGACAGTCTCCATTCTGTTGGAATCTCGTTAGACTCTATGGAACTCACAACCCCACGTAAAGAAAAACTGTCTTTAAGCAGAGATTCCGGCCTCACACTATCGGAAGATGATTCCAACAGCAATGGAGGCAACAGCCCGGCCCCGAGAAATATCCTACATAGCTTATCAGCGACAACTTGTAACATGCAACAAGATGGCAAAATAAACTCCCGTTACAATAATGATAATCACAACGTTAACGGGCTTCCGCCGATTAATCAGCGACAAAATATTTACTCAAACAAGGCAGAAATATACAGTACCGTAAATGAAGAGCTATACACGATGCCATATATGGGAGATAGATATGTACATAATACGATAAACGTCGGCGTTTCTAACGGCATCGATGATAGAAATTACGTGTCGAAGACTGCCGTACAGCGATCCACCGCTGATATTTATGGTCAAAGTCCTGCTAAATATATTACCGGGCTCGAACCTCAGAAACCACCGAGGAGCAATGTTTCTAAGGCGGCTCGTACCTCAAAGGTATACAGTATGTATGCAGAAACGCAAGAAGCAGACAAAAATATTGCCAATAAAAGCTTTAACCGCGCCAAAAGTTCAGATAATTTACTTGAAACGAAACAAGAGACGATCGATTCCAATCGCGATTTAGTTTCTAGTCAAGAAAATATCGTATACAGTAACATACACGACCTTGCCATGTTTACTGAAAGTATCCAACGGCAGAATCAATACCAGACGCATTCAGAATTACTGGCGAACATGAACACTAATTATTCACGCGTTTACACCGGCTGGGAGAAAAAGAGCCCTAACTACAACAGCCATTCGAATAATGCAAGTGAAAAAATATATGGGCAAGTGAGTAAGCAAGGAGAATCCTCGCAGAAGATAGAAGGTAAAGCGTCTCCGGCAGCCACCATTTTTACTAGAAATGACTGGTCTCGTCAAGCAGCGAGGACGAAAAGCTTGGAAGTGAGTGACGAAGGACAAAACGTCACGACAACACGTAACGGAAACTACGATGTCAACATCGTCAACTGTTGTCGCAAACGTCGCTTTGATCCTGCCCACATGTGCACTAAAAATTGCATTACGCTCTCCATGGTTAATGGCAACGGTAGGGAAAAAGAAAAACAGACAATGAACCCGCTTCAAAATTCGTATTCTTACGTTGATGATATTCGAAGTAACAATTCCGAAGATAGCAAAAAATCCAGAATGCGAACCTATAATAATAATAAGTTGAACCAATCGAAATCCCTTGCGAACATAATTCTGCACAGTGACTCGAGTAGCAACGACACCCTGTACCAACCGCAGAGTTCATTCAACAGTCGGTCGACAGAATCGCCGGCGAGCGAAAATTCCTTCGAAAACTGCTACACGACACAGTACATTGAACCTCTGTATACGTCTGTATACAACCGCAGAAGAGACATTTTCCACGAGGACAAGAGCTCTAACATGTTCGCTTCCGATATTTACAAGGCGACACCGACTGCGGTTCAACCAGAATACTCTGAAACGGAGCCTAACAACAACAAGAAACCTCCGCACATGCCACCTCCAGTGCCACCGCGAAAAATGGTTTATCAAAGGGTATTGAAAAAGTTCCAGCCGGTTCACGTCAATAAGGATGATAAGACGTCACGATCTAAGTCTGTACCGCCGGTCTATCGAGATCCACCAAACGGAACTGAGAAAAATGAAAACGGCATCGCGTTGGATGCCTCTGAATCTGATACGGAATCTGAATCATATGTCTGAACTTTGTTTGAGCACAATTTTGATTTGTTTAAGGGTGCAATAATCGATATAACTTTTTGAGTTGAACTTGTATCGTAAATGTGAAATTAATGAATTTTAAACATTATGTGTAAATGGAGAGATTCATCTTATTTATAGTTGTTTGAACCTTCGATTATATTAAAATAGCAATCTCAAATTACGCACTATAGTTATTTTATATAAGAAAATATTCGTATTTTAATCTTAGCGTGTGATCCCGCCTTAGAGTTTTTAAATCATGTGACCATAACCTGAATGTTCCGGTGATGAGTTTCCAAAGACGTAAAATAGTTTCAGACTATGTACAGGTGGTTGTTTTCTATAGATTTGTAATGAAATCGTATTTTAATATAAGATTTAGGTAAAGTAAACACCAGCCAACTGTTTAATGTATAGATTAAGTAAATTTTTATAAAGTATACTGTAACGTATTTTTAGTACCTATCTACTGTGTCATGTTTGTGTATTTCTTTGAGATAAATAAAAATAATATATGTATGTCTAGGTATTGAGTGTTCGTGTACATAGTGTATAAAAGTGTATCTAACTGTACCTTCAAACATAAAATAAACATGTTTTATATTTAACTCCAGTTTTATTTTCCCTTTACACTTGTTATATTAGACAAAAAGTATAGTACTATCATAGTAGTCACTTACTAGTCAGTAGTCATATATTATTTCGAACCTTAGTTGACAAATGACAAGTAAGAACCTCGGTTTTACCCAGGTTTATTAAGTTCGATTCCTAGTAAAGACAAAAGATTGGTACAGAAAATTAGTTCCCAACTTTCCCCTAATCGAAACGATAATTCAGTAAACATTAAGGTTTACACTTTACGTAAACAATTAACGAAAAGCAAAGAAATAGCTTTACTTAGCTTTCAAGTTGTAATTGTAATTCCGACTATTTGAAATGAAATATCAAAAAATAATATATTATCATAAAAAAATAATATATTGGTGCGTACAATGAAGTTTTCGTTGTTGGGTACCGTGTCAGTTATGCGGACCGTAACGAATTGGTATATATCGCTAGAATAATAGATATAGACTGATTCAATGTTTTAATATTTATTATATTTTAGACAAAGCGGGCAAAGCCGCGGGCGGAGCGCTAGTTATATGTTAATTAATTTATTTACCTTATCACTTGTTAACTTAAGAATTTACTGTAGGTAGTAATTATTTAGTATATTTATGTATAGTGAGCAACGTTAATACATAACATAATATAGTTACAAAATATTAAGAACTAAGTCAATACTATCGTTTTTTTATCGCTGATATGTTTCACTATCTTATTGTAATTAAATTCCCAATACATTTCTCATTAATGTTTTTAATAAAATCTGATAAAGGTAGATTAACCATAGAGCCTAACATACCCTAGCGCTCTAATATTTAAACAAGACAACAATGGGAACTGGGAAGTAATGAAAAATTTAGATATGATTATAAATAATTTAATTTTACATTTAAACAACATACAATTACATATAATAAAACATCACAGTCACATACATAATATCATTGATTAAAATATAGGGATATCAAACACACTAGGAAATTCGTTTCTTATTCTTATTCATATAATTTATTTTTCTCAGGGTCATTTTTATAACTGAGTTAAATACAATTATTTGATTTTTTTGTGGATATGTAAATAAAGAAGAGATAAAAAATGTTCCAAACAATTAAGTACAACAGGTAGGCAAAATATGAAATCTATATGAAAAAACAGAATTTAAATACTCTAACAAAACCATAAGTCAAACACTAAAATTACAACGAACTTTAAGATATGTCAGTTTACAGCAGTTTTTTTATTCACTGTGTAATAATCTTAAATATATTAGCCCCGTAAACATAATTACAAAAGCACTCATAACTTTTAAGAAAATAAATTCTTAAATAATGTTAACATTTTTGTCAGTATTTATTGAATATATTCAATTTAATATGAAACATTGATAAAGATTTAATTTTTATTGAATTTACACTAATAAAACTTTTCTCTTCAGCTACCTTTGTAAAAAGATTTTATGAACAAAATTCAGATCTCTTCAATTACTTTAAATCGTGTTTTACACATTTTGCAAAAAAATTAATTTTAAATTCAACAATTTGTAATACAATGTAAACGTAGTTTAAGTAAACAATTAACACAAGTGAGCATACAATCCATACTATGCATTGTTCAACAATTTAAATAATAATTAATTTTATTCTTTTATTTTTTTTGTGTGGCAAGCAATTATAAACGTCAAATAATTTCATCACTTCCTGTACGCGCTTCGCGTATTGACTTAAACCAAGATTAATCTAATTGAAGTTTAATTTTTTATCTGTACTGTAACTGTGGTGTCATTAGAATTCGCACTGGGCCTCTTGTTTTCCTCTTCAACCGGTTCAACGTAGTTCCAAGATTGCGTAACCCCTGTTCCGAAGAGTATGAAATAAACCGCAGATATGATATAGAGGGAAGCACCCGTCAAAAAGACTGGTCGCCAATCCGCAAATCCGTTCTGGAAATAAAATAAAGTTGATTATTTCGGAGAAAGCATATTAGGTATATAGTTTGAACACTGGATAAAATACTACGATAGTAGTAAATAGCATGAAATGAATAAAGATTATTATAAGTACAATAAAAAAACAAGAACGTATGTTAAATACACTGAGAATATATTATCAGGAATCCAGCGAGACGCTCATTATAATTCATACAAACAAAACGCACACCATTTTATTGAATAGAATTCAGTTAAATATACTACGAGATATCTCAGACATTCGTTTTGCAATTGTTTTATCCTTCAATTAAAATCCTTCGCAGTGTTTTTCCATAATGAAAATTCATAATAAAATTCTCATCATTCGCCCATCAATCTGCGCATTTATGGTGTTATTAATAAAGGTGAAATTACTACTTACGCCATGCTTAGTGAAATACGCCGTGACTAAAGGTGTGACGAAACCAGCGGTGTTGCCGATACCATTCGCGATGCCGTACAATGTTCCAGCAAAGTTTGGTGCCAGGTCTTGATGGTTGACAAGATTGGTTAGTGTGGCCGCACCATTAGAGCCCATAGAGAAGGTGATAACGGCCACAGAGAGTATGGGAGCGCATCCCGTGTAACCGAGCCCGATTAGCAATAGCCCGGGGACTACGTGTGAGAATAGACAGAAGAACTTCCTCATAAAGGTGGTCGATACCATATTTTGTTTAACGATTCTGTAAATAAAACATTTAATGAGTTAAGACAATATGGACAAAAATTACCGTACTATAAACTGGACACCAAAAACATGTAAAAATAAAAAGCAATAAAATGTACACAATGTATAAAAATTATGAAACTTGGTTACTGACCTGTCACCAATAGCGCCAAAGATGATGGAGAAGATCATTCTAGCCAAGTATGGTAATGAAGACAATGTGCCCGTAGACGTAAGGTTGAAGCCGAGGGCACTGGACACGTATTTAGGAGCCGCTGTCATCACAAAGTACAAGCCCCAATTGTTACCATAGTGTAAAACTATCATAGCCAGGAACGGCAGTGATGTAAAAATCTTACGGAAAGGCGGGACCATCTGTGAAACAAGATTTTTGGTATTTTTAGTAGAAAATTAGGTTAAACAGTTCTAAATTGCACACAAACGTTAATTTCCAAAAAAGGTGCTACTTGAAAAGTTTACGTGAGTTAAAATGTGATTGGTAAAATACATTTATTTAGCTCTACAATACCAAACGTTCTTCTAAATTTAATTAAGCAAAAAAATACTACCGAGCGTAAATATACCTAACCGTAGGCACCTATTACAATCATAAAGCAGATTACGAACAAGATAATGAGCCATTGTCTAAAATTAAAATAAAATTAATCTTAATTTTTTACCTTCGTGTGACTGGAACTAACAACTTTATCGCCGATAGCTCCTAAGATATAAGCTTTTTCTTTATCAGTAATTCTGGGATGTTGGACGGGGGAGTCGTATACGAGTATCCACCAAGCCACACACCATACTGCGGCAATTATTCCTATAAAATATAAAAATTTATTAGGAACGATGATTAAGGAGAAATAATATACAATAATTAAATCTACAGATTTAATTCTATTGAAATCGTATTTCGCTAAGATATTTTTAGGGCCATTGCATAAATATAAAAGACTACCTAGTAATTAAGTAACACATATTATTTTATTACAAGACGATATACTTGTACAACATTAATTAGATAGATTTGAATATGAATATAAAGTAGGAATAATCTTTACATTTGCAATTAGTAACAGAACGGCACGGCCATAATATCTCTGATTACGTTTATGAAATGGAATATTTCCAATAATATTATGAACTCGCTTTAAGCAACCACCTCACGTCATAAAAGTTAGAAAACGCCACAGTAAAGACGTATCTATTGAATTTAAATATATGAACGTTGTATATATCGGTCTGAATATTTTACACCTAGAAATATAGGTATGTGGAAGCTGAGATTTGACAAATTTATTTTCAAGTCAAATCTTATAATTAATTAAAATCAATATCATATTACCAGGTACATAAAATGCGTAATCCCAGCCGAATTTCTCAATCAGTGGTCCGGTGAGAGACCACGTGACCACCGTTCCAATAGCACCGCCAAGCAATGCGCTCACAAACTTCCCTTTTTCAGCTGGTGGCGCCCAGTGGGCCACTAACGCGTGTAATGCAGGGAATAAGAAACCCTAAAAATAAAATACTTCATTAAAAAGACAGTCAAATTGAAAAGAACAAAGATCAAAGGTCAAGGTTTTGTGGGAACATTTGCGATCCTTAAATTCAGGTTTCAAGTGATTAGTATTTAGTAACGAGCTTTGACCCTCGAATTCGTTTGCTTATTTACACTGACAGCATAATATTCCATTTTAAAAGGTTTTAACACTAAGTTAGAAATTAGAATCCCAAGAAGTATTTAATAATAAAATTTACAGGCATGCCATACACAATATAATTGAGTGTTGAGAATAATTATTTATTTATATACTGATGCTAGTTCTGTAATACGCCTTCGTAAAATGACGTCACACAAGTGGCGCAGGCCGCAGAAGTCGCCTATTCATTTGGTCACGTGATTTTTATCTACTACCGATTTTTTGTCACATTTTTCCGCTGAATATTAATGAATATTAAGATTACTGGGGACATAACCGTAAATAGAAATAAAACGGAATATGTCCTTACATAATGAGCCAACATACTTGTTTACGTATACCTCTATTTCGAGTTACTCGCCAATGAATAAATTAGTATAAGGAAATCAATAAAAAAACTAAAATTCGCCGTTTTATCAAAATGCAATGTCTGTTGAGCATATTTGTTCATCAATAAATTTTAAAATACTTAACTTAGATATTCTATACTATGTTTGTGTCTATACTTGTATGACTGTACAAATTTACGTTTGATGTTATCTTTGCGGAAAACTAAAAACTTGCGAACAATGCAAATACATCTTAAATTACAATGAACATTAAAATCTTACCGCCGCAAGTCCGATCAGAAATCTGACAGCAACCAAAACCATATAATGCAGTCTCGCTGCCTGCGGGCTAAGTATGGTCAGTATGGCACTGATGAGCATCGTGATGAGCACCACCCGCCGGGGGCCCCACAGCTCAGCTGCAGTCCCGCTCAGCAAGCTGGTGATAGCATACCCCCAGAAATAGCCAGAGAGTACATACGCCTGTTCTTGCGTCGTCCAATCGAATGTTACTACGCCGTCCGGCTGAGAAGGAGTCAAAATATAGGGAATAAACATTACAAACAGTAGATTTTTATCATTAGGGATAAGAAGTTACTGTGCTAAACTTTTAAAAGTTATAAAAAGTATTTAGCTCACAAATATGTTACAATTTAATGGCGGCTCTCCTCTCCTGCTATCTCCTGCTAAATAAATCCTTTCATATGGGTGTCATACCCAAAGAGTGCAAAACATCGAGAATAATACAAAGAAAAACAAATAAATAAAATAGAAGTATGTACTTTCAAGTCTCGACTCTATGGAGACAACAGATATATAAAATGGAGATACTCATTTAACAATACATTCATTATTATACTTAATGAACCAACTTGTTATAGGTTTCTGCTGGCTATTTGTTTTTATTTGAACTTAAGAAAACCGCAAATATGACATCACACAGTCCTCGCAGTAGCAATTTGACTTTAATGGATCAAACAAAAAACATTGTAATCTTCATATTTTTTCTGATATCTACGTAACCCCTTAAATACATTAACTAATGTAGAGTTAAACGACGAAGAGTTGTTAATGGTCAATCGAGAGAACTTTAAACTAATTTGGTCATCTTCTAGGAAATTTTATTAAAATGAGTACAACGAATTGTTAAGCATTGCCAATTTTACAGTAATATGATAGTTTAGTTATAATCATTTTGCACGCCTCATAAGCGAAGCGTTGAGGTGGGTACTACTGTCA
>CAJQZM010038804.1:0-20377 GCA_907164665.1 Colias nastes
TGTACAGAATTGGCCTCTCTACAGATTTATTATAAGTATAGATATAAGATACTCTGTCCGAATACTATAAAGTTGCGTTTCAATAATCAGTTATAAGTACTTAGCGGTTTTTAAGTATGTTTAAAAAGGGGGGCGTTAAAAAATAATTTATTCTTAAAGTGGGCAGTAGACAAAAAAAGGTTGGGAACCCCTGCTCTATAGTATTGATAGTAGCGTAACATGGCATTCAAGCCACTTTTTAGCCTACGTTATTTCTGTAACAGAAAATAACACTGTAGCAGCCTAATATATCCACCTTCTGTTATTCTCTTTAGCCCAAGTCGGTTAAACCTTCGCGAAATTGAAGAAATATGTGTTCATGTTGGATTTGTTGGGTGAAATATTGCGTCCTTTATCATGATCTAGTTCTGTAAGTCGTAACACTTGAACATCACAAAGAAGTACTCAAACGGGCATGCTGCAATAACAGATAGATTTCCAAGGGACATTTATATGGAACGATTTATCGTTGTGTTTATAATTAATTAGGTACTGTGTTATTAATTTATTAAGGTTGGAATTGAACTTATTACTTCTTATCGTATGAATATGGGCAATATTGCTACTACTGATAAGAAATGCAAAGACTAGGCACACTGTTGCTTTAAGAAAAGTAATTCGACCAATATTTTTGAAGTGAAAACTTCTTTAGCGGCGTTGAGCACTTTTTCTGTAATGGGTATAAAATCTTAAACTCGCGTCAGGACACGTGACCTGATCGAAATAGCGTAAGACGGATGGAGAGTAGACAGCTATCCCCTCTCTACTACGCGCGTTTTCACTTCTGCCGGCACTCCCGGAGTGCAACCCGTCTTTTTTTTTTAATGTAGTTGTAATCATATTATTATTAAATCATACATAAATCTTTACCACGAATGGAACATCGATTAACATTAACGTTAATATGTTTCAACTATGGGAAATGAAAGTTAATCCGAAAAATCGTAGTGATATCGTGTCGTATAGTATAAATGAATTTGTCAGCAAATTATTCCCCAAACTTCGTAGGCGCAGATCATCCAAAGTTTGTTTTCTCCGAACACACTCATATTGTCTGACATACTAAGTTTGTGGAAATAGTGTACACTATTGTCATCTTTATTACTTAGTGTGAAGGGTGAAAATACATCCCACGTTTTTGGGTAGTGAGCCAGTACTTATTAGTTGATTAAAATGTTTTTCTTGGTAACGAAGTATTGAAGATAGCGTTCTTTAGGGAATACGTAATAAATATGAGACAGAGAATTTGATAAATGTGTCCCCTGTTGGATTTGGGGCAGTTGATTAATTCTTAGGGCCAAGAAATGAGCTTTACTCTAATCTATAATAATATCTCCTTTCCCGTTGATCAAGTTACAACTTGAGAGTCGTCTTCTTATAAGTTTTCAAGAAAGTTACTATGTATTCCACTCAGAGTATTAATTATTATCTACTATAAGAAATAAATGTTTTATCTTTCTTTCTTTCTTTCTTTCTATAATAACTTTTTTATGACACTGAAAACTGAAAATGAACTGGAAATGTTACTCTGGGTCAAGAAATTCTTCATTTCTTCAAAATATTTCACTTTGTTTCTTTTGTTTGAAATTGTCTTTTTTAGAAAACAATAATTATACTACCTATATTCGTTATTAGTTCCTGGTTCGATACAAAAAGGATACGAATTTACAACGAAAGGCAATAAAAAATGCCTTTTCTTTAAAGTTAAACATGTTTAAATTAATATATATGTACTAGCGGTCCGCCCCGGCTTCGCCCGTGGTACATATGAAAAATAGATGTTGGCCGATTCTCAGACTTACCCGATATGCACAGAAAATTTCATGAGAATCGGTCCACCCGTTTCGGAGGAGTATGCAGACTAACATTGTGACACGAGAATTTTATATATAAGAAGATAAAATAAATTAACCATTACTTAAAATCTGCCTTTATTTGCGGAAAAACACATTCAGAGTCACGACCTTCAGCTTAAAACATTAAAAAATCCTGAAAAAAGTGCAAAAGTCCGTACATTAAAACACGGACCTCGCTCAACAAAGGTGAAATTCTGAATATTTATTACCACCGTGGGATTTGAACCCGCGACCCCTGCGACAGTTTACAAACACGAAACTTGGAAGTTTTTTTATTGAGGTATTTTATTTTATGTGCATTCCCAAGTTTTCAGAGTTAACGAGGTTGTTTCAAGAAGCTGGATAGAATAAAACGTTTGGGGTAATTTTATTGAAAATAAGGTTACAACGAATTTCAAGCTTAATACGATTGATCGTAGGTCGAAATTGGACATAATATACATCTTGTCACCGACATTACGCGGTAAAATAAACTTTTACAAATCTTTGCTTATAGTCCGGGATCCATCGCTCATTAATTTTGCAAGTGATTACTATCAAGCTAATTTTTCGTGAGTAGCTTTATTTTGATGAGATGCCCAATAATTTCATGTACGAAACTCTCGATTGTGGTAGCTAACAGAGGAAACAAGGATAAAATATTTTGATTTGATGGTTCTCAAATATTAATTACTAACTGAATGTTTTTTTTTGTTCAATCTCAAGATAATTATCTAAATTATTCGAAAAAAATATTTGTCCTACAAAATCTATGGTTTGATCAAAGAGTCCCCCTTTCCAATGTGTATCGATAACGAGGTCATCATAAATGATTACTAACCAGCTGATTTTTTTATTTTCACTTATTTAATACTTATATAATTCAACAGACATATTGTCCTACAAATTGCGTAATAAATATTTGAGAACCGTCAAATCAAAAATTTTTATCCTTGTTACCTCTGTAAGCTACCACAATCGAGAGTTTCGTACATGAAATTATTGGGCATCTCATCAAAATAAAGCTACTCACGAAAAATTAGCTTGATAGTAATCACTTGCAAAATTAATGAGCGATGGATCCCGGACTATTAATGTTAATATTATAAAGCTGAAGGGTTTGTTTGTTTGAACGCGCTAATCTCAGGAACTACTGGTCCGATTTATAAAATTCTTTCGGTGTTTGATAGCCTCTTTATCGAGGATTTAGGCTATATATCATCACACTAAGACTACCAGGTGATAAGCGAAGCAATGCGGGTAAAACCGCGGGGCATAGCTAGTATGTAATATGAAAACAAGAGTGTAATGATTTATACCATTACGATACGTGGGATCACATTTAATTATGAATAGATACGTATGAGAAGACTACATACTTATATTTCATTCCAAGTAGCGAGTAACAAATGCGCATATGATCCTAGTGTTGACAATAGGTACACTGTACAATTTATTATGTCATTTAGTTTTGCCTGAAGTAATACAATGTTGTATGCGCTTGCTTTAAGCCGCAACTGTGTCTGAGTAGAACTTCATGCAGATCTAATCAACTAAGTTAATCTATACGGAAACTACCAGCAACATAATTTTTAAAAGCGATTCTGTACCGAACAGCGTCCGAAATATAATATAGGTACCTAATACCTATATCTTTTGGAATAAAATGACTATTAATTTCCAGCTTAATATAAATATCATACAAAAATGACTACTGACCAAACTCAAACATTTATTTTTTCAAATTTTTTTTAAGAAGCCATTACACGTAGATTAACATTAAGATTAATAAACCATCAGTTACAATCTATTAAAATAATTACCACCTTGTAATTTCTATTAAAACCTACTATCCATACAAAAATGGCTTCCGGCTATACAAATAATATACTATAGATATACTTACTAGCGTTCACTTACACCGCTACAAATGAAGAGCTAGTCAAACAGTTTTGTCTCCCAGTGAAGAGATATGGAGGGCCCTTGATCCTCTCCGCTTAGCGGGAAAAATGTATTCTCAATGCGATACCAGCCCTTATTGAAACGAAATTGTCAAACGATTTGCTCAGAACTTGTCGCGTTTTATTTATTTTATTCAATTATTTCGATATTTAAAACAGTTTTATCGTCGAGTGTGCTTGAATGAATTGGGTCACACATTATGTTTGTAATTGAAGCGCTTTTTGAGGTTAGATGTAGAATCATATCCTTATTTGGGTCTTTGCTTTATACTGACTTACCTAATCACTGATTGGTCCATTAATTTAGTGAACTTATAGTTATGCAAATAGCAGTACGATGTCAGAATTAAAGTGACTACCTATAAATCAGAATAATTTCAGGATCTTATTTAAATTACTTATCATGCATCTTATTTAACAAAGATCAGAAAAAATGGTTTCAACTATTGCTTTGATCGTAGGTCTTGTTTACTAATAATTTCATTTTTTCATTAAAACAATATGAAAACTCTACCAATTTAGTTATTCATGCAATTAAAGATACCGAAGAAATTGCACAAAGAATTCTTCCAGACAGGTAAGCAAGCCATGAGCAAACTCAGGCCGGTGACTCATGTTGCCAAGGCATTCGCTGTTATTAGCCTGTCAACTCTTTGTTATCGAGCTGGCGATCTTGACATGGATGTGACAGCATTGTGCCTCCATTCTGACATCAATTTGTTATTATATCTACCTGGATACGGTTTCATACCCTTGTGATGACCATGGTCGTGAATCTAATGTGCTGTGAAATATCGTGGTTTAATGTTAACAAATTACTAGCAAGCTTTTTATTGAAAATTTTGAAAGAACCTGTTTTAATATTTTACTGGGTTTTATGCATTATCTGTCAATTTATAATTATTAGGCTGGTGGATAAGCTACTCAAATGATTCGCGAGGCTACTCGTTCTGTGTAGGTAGATCCGCCTATTGGATATTTCTCTATGTAGCAGATAAATTTAAACAGATTTGTTTCGGGAAACTTATATCTATTGTATGCTTTTAAATGTTTTTAAAATTTGCTTGATAAGCAAATTAATGATGAATAAAATTAAAAGTTTTTTATTTATTAATTTACGCCTTTTTTGAACATATAGTTTTGTAAAATCGATTCCAGTTCCTATGATAGGTATACCGCAATAACGTAGTTTCCAAATTATGTTATAAGTACTCAAAATAATTGTCAAGGAGAATTAAAATATAATTATATTAAAGCGTAATTATCGCGCAATGTTATAAATAATTAATTCTCATTATAAAGTCAGGGATGAAATTATAATTAAGTTTGGCGAATTGAAATCAGCTAATAGTTAATCAAATACGAATCAATTTGGTTAAGAATTTATTGATTTACTATTGAAATTAAGGAGTTGAGCATCATTTTTGATTATCCTAAAAATAAATGCGAAAGTTTGTGAGGATGTGTGTGTGTGTGTTTGTTACTCTTTAACGCCAATACTACTGAACCGCTTACAATGAAATTTAGCACACATATAGAGGGTAACTTGGATTAACACATAGGATAGGTTGAAACCTAAACCGGGATGAATCCCGGAAATCCCACGGGAACGGGAACTATGCGGGTTTTTCTTTCAAAACGCGGGCGAATTTCGGCTAGTCTGTTATATTTTGAACATGGTTCAGTTTTCTGATGAGAATATTCATATTCATAAAGAGTAGTTGAATATGAAATTTTCAGCGTTTAATTATTGTATTAAATTATTATAACTGATTATAATTATTAAGTATAAGGATTATTTGCATCCTCTTTTGCTAAAAAATAATTCTGTTCTAAACATAAGAATCCAGGATCACATCTGATCATCATTCTTTGGAGAATATAGAAACACAATAAAATACGTAGAAATACGAACTACGTGACGTAAATTTATTTTATTATTGCACTTATTCAGAAACAATTAATATTCACATGAATTTCTATCTACAAAATTCGTACCCTGCAGCGTAGTGTGGATGCGGAAGTAAATTACAAAGGTAGAATTCGGTGAAAATTCCATACTGTGAATTTGCCAAAATGCACTCAATATAATATTTAAAATGTATACTACCTAATATTATAAAGCTGAAGAGTTTGTTTGTTTGTTTGAACGCGCTAATCTCAGGAACTACTGGTCCGATTTGAACAATTCTTTCGGTGTTAGATAGCCTATTTATCGAGGAAGGCTATAAGGCTTTATGTCGTTACGTTAAGACCAACAGGAGCGGAGCACTGCGGGTAAAACCGCGGGGCACAGCTAGTATGATATAAAATGGAGCAATAAACGCGTTAAAAAAAGACATTATCCAAGCATTAGGGCAAAATCACAACGCTATCGTCGCATTATTTACATGGCAGTTAAAATCTCATTTTACGAACCTTGAACCGCGAAATCTGTAGAGATATGAAGGATTTAGCCTTTATTACCTACGCCTGGATGTTAACGGTTTGTTAACATGACCGTGTTTTCGTTGACGGTTACGGTTTTTCGGGATTTTTTAGACTTAACCAAAGATGATATTATATGTCAACGGGAATAGTTAAGAATATATTTTACGGTGCTAGATCTGTGATTTTACGAGTATTTTTACAGCTTAGTATCTATTCTGTATCTTTTCATTATATACACTTTAAAAACTAAGAGTAAACATTGATCATCCGCGAGGCTTCGTGAGTGGCTTATCGGGATTGAATCCGACTATAAATACCTACATATAATAATCTTTATTTTCCATCTTTTGTTTTGACAATAATAATCAGAAACTAGGGTTTCAACGATCTTATTGCCTCTTTAATATATCTGCTAAACAAATGTTTGATTTAGCACGAGCACAATATTCAAACTAACCGACCTGAATTAACTTGAGTATCAAACAGGAGCAGTCACTAATGAAATAAAGCACGGCACAAACTCTGTTTTCCTTTTACTTGATTACCGAATCCGCTATAATCATGTTATTGTAGATAGGGTCAATGTACCAATAGCTGACCAAGCGCCAATACATGACCGAAATTCAAATATACGCGCCAATTAAGAAAATACGGCAGCCCCAGATGATAGTTTATTGTTTTTTCTATAAAGCAACATCATCTATAAAATAAAAACAAACCTTGCTGCCAATGGTCAGAAATATTGACATTTTTTCAACACGAAGATGTAATTAGGTAGGTGCCCCGTAAGTAATCACATTTTTTACTAAGATTTTTTTTATCGGGAGTTGATTGGGAAATCTTAATTTATCTTGAATGCAATCGATTACTCTTTATATTATGTCTTGTTATAGGCATAATGTTGAACTATTCTGTTATAGACTTTCGGCTTCATTTTTGGCATGAACAGTTTTTCATGATTTTTAGCGGCCTGGTTATCTTTGGGAGCGTCCATAAATTACGTGAGGTGTTTTTGTCCATTTTTTGACCCTCCCTCCCCCTCTGGTGAGATATCATGAGATTTTATTGAACCCCCTCCCCCATCCCCCCATCTCACGTGAGATTTTTCAAAATGTGGGTTTCTTATGTTTCTTGTATTTGTCATTGTAAAAAGAAAAAAAATTGCTTCGTCCTTTTGTTTACGACTAGTTAAAAATAGTAATTAATATTGCTGAAAGTTTAGTGTTATAACAAGGTAACAATAGAATATTTAAATATTAACCGTAACATTAAAATCTTAAGCATGTTATTTGGATTAAATGGACCAAAAGAGTATAATTTGTTTTGTTTCAATTAAAAAAAAATTGCGTGATATTTGCCGACACGCCCCCTCTCCCCAACGTAAGGTTAGATGAGATTTTACTCGACCCCCTCCCCCCCTAAAACAGCTCACGTAATTTATGGACGCCCCCTTTTGGAGCAACAAAAACAATTTTTCGCCTATTGTTGACCAGTATGGTCAGCTCTTGGTTCTTTATATTTTGCTAAGAAAGACTTGCTTTGTTTTGTGCTTATACCTACCTAATTTAACAAACCATATAAGCCGTAGTTAAGTCATAGCTATATGTTGCATATTTCCAAAAGCTGACCACCGTAAGATTTTTATACCGAACTTAGTTGGTCAGGTTTCGGGGCCGAGAATATTATTAACCTTGAGTTGTCCACTTGATTTCCGTGACCAAGTGGTTTGATTTCATCAACCTATTTTTATTTATTAAATAATATATTTATTTATTAAACAAAACTAATGTTCGAAGAAGGACATTTTGTCCATTTTGAAAATGGTCAACTTTTAGAGCAATGATGGTCAGATATTGGTGATCAGTGGTCAAGTAATGGTGTTTTTAGCAGAAGTAACTTTCAGAGTAGTTTTCACAAAACCTTTAAAGGTTATCAAATTGATATTAAGAACAATAGTTGCAGTGAGTATTCAATTATCTGTGTCCCAAAAATAACATTGAACGTAAAACAAATAACCCGTTTTTTATATGTAGCTAAAGATAAAACCGCTTAAATGGTCAACTAGTGGTACATCCACCCTATATTATTATATTATGTTTAAACTAGTTTTCCATAGAGAAACAAATTAGGTGCCGTACTTCTCCTCATAGATTTTTGTTTTCTTGTTTTTTGCAAGTTGTTGCTTTAGTAGCTCTAATATGAAAAGAAACTGCTTCAATTCATTGTTTATATTTTTTATCATCGTGTTTATAAAAAATCAAACTTGGATTAATCAGAATTATTATGTACATACAGTAAAATAAAGTGGAAAGAAGTGAGGAAAAATTATGATTTTCTTATTGGTAATATCATATTATATTACCAATAATACATACCTCTTCATTCGAACCGCAAGGGACTGGAACGCGCTTCCTGAATCTGTGTTCCCCGACGAGTACAATATGGGGGTCTTCAAGCGAAGAGTGAACCGGTACCTACTAGGGAAGCGCGTACCATCTTAGACCGCATCTTAGCTTTCCATCAGGCGAGATTGTGGTCAAGCGCTTCCCTATCTATAGTAAAAAAAAAAAAAAAAAAAATCATAATTTTTCCTATATCCTATATTATATTTATTTTGATAGGTTTTCGTATCCAGTTTAAACTCAAACTCAAACATTTATTTACCTATTCAATTAGACTTCTTCTAGAAGCACTTTTGAAACGTCATTACATATTTTTAACATTTACCACCGATTCGGAAAGCAGTATCTACGGAGAAGAACCATTTAATGACGTCTTGTTGTATTATAAACTTAATTTTCTTTGTTTTATCAATATTTAAAGCATGTTGAAGCATCACAGTCTGCAAGAAATTAACAAAGTTTTATCTCACACACGAGTGAGTAAAATATTCTTAATAGAAGTAAGTTTAAATTAAATTTAAATCTCGCTTATGGTTCGTTTACACGAAGTTAGTCCTAATGCTGAGTACACAAAATGAGCTCAGATAAGATATACTGCGTAGGCAAATATTACTTTAAGTCGTATTAGAATAGCTTCTTTTTCTGTAAGTGCTATTATCAAAATAAATAGTTATTATCAAGTATTTGTAAACCCTATCAACTAATACAATAAAAGAATTGTGCCAGGTGACTCCGACCTCTTCCTTAATTGTTTGTTTAAGGAGCGTGCTTCGAACGCGCTAGAAGAAAAGGGGTATCCAGTAATATGAAATCGATTGTAAGGGAAGACATAATCGCTATTAAAGAACATTCATTCAGCAAATTAGAGGAGTGAGCTTTTATTTATTTCCATCTTCCTATCTTACAAACTCATCCATATTCACGGTTTTCGTGAGATTCGCAACGTCTCTATAATTAACTATGGTTCTGTGACCGTAGCAGATACGTTTATTGTTAATTACATATACTATAGCAGTTAGTCATACTATTTTAAAGTACTGAACTTCTCTGTTAGTATGCATATTATATCTTTACTTACCTGTAACCCAGGTGGCTAATGAATAATAATTTCTTACATTTACTCGTGTATCAACATAAGAAAAAACGACACCTTACCTCCATCATATATAATAATACTGAGCGAATGAGTGTAAGGATAAATTATTAGCCCCTCGCGACCCGGTCAAGCTTCGCACGCTATGTACAATGAATATAATTTTTTGTTGTCTTGATTGATGAGTCTCAAACGTTTTTATTATTTGCACATACACGATACAATATGCGAGTATTAATAAAAATGTGAAATACCTTTCTGAAATAAATTTAGGTACATACCGATGATTTTCGTATCATTTTTTTATTGCGTGTTTTAGAAATGCGAATGAAAAAGGAACATACGCGTGGAGAATTTTTCCATTATTATTTTGGGATTAAATTTTTTTTATGAACAGATATTAGATATAGATAGACGAGTACATCCATTCTAAACCTTCTACAAAAGTATAAAGTGTACTAATAGCCAGTTCTGTCCATAAGTAAACGAACCTCGCGTAGATATCATAGTGACGTGTAACTTTGTCAAGGACTACGGAACAGAATTAAGTAATCAAGGCGTCGGCTTGTAACAAAGTTCTGCCGTGTTACGAGATAATGAGAGGGAAGTTATTGCGGTTCTTTGTGAAGCTGTAGCATTTTTATACTGGGAAATGTAGTGGGATATGACCACGTGTAGAAGTTGTTTGGTTGTAGGCGATTTGTTTTTGATTTAGATTGATTGTTGAAAGAAAATTTAATTGCAGGTGTAACCGGGTCGCAACTTATCCAGTTGGCCTTCTATCTATATGTTTTAACAGGAAATAAAATGTAAGCTACACACTACACAGCTGCAAACTATTGATTTAGAAATTTTGTTAATAAATGTAAAATGGATCATTAGGTTAAAATGACGTGTACATACTTACATCATGTCACAGGAATTGAACTAGTAGAGCTCTAAAATTATCATCAGCCTTAGACTTGAGATTGGCATAAGTAATTCACACAAGGATCACAGATTTTTCCAAAAGCATTTTTGTATTGTTACAAAAACTTCAAGGTAAAATTTAACTAAAAAGCTCAGTGAGTTAAACAATTGAATGAGATGCAACACAATTTCAACAAGTCCCATTCGTCCCCACGTGACCAGAATACACGAAGACATAGCAATTTATTGAATTAAGAGCCGTGTGCAGCTGACGCGAACGTTCTGGAACAATTGGAATCGATAGCGGGGAAATGTGGTTTCGTGCTTTCGGTGAATGGAGTATTTTTTAAGGGTTAGATTGGTTATATTGGTTATTATATATACAGGGTGACTGGTAATTCGACGTGATCCTTCAAAGGGGTTATACTAGAGGTCATATTTTGCAACAAATTAAGTCCAGCTAACCAGGGGTCAAAAATGGATGGTTATTGAGCTATGACCCTTTTCTTTTTGAGGTGATGCAAGTTTTGGGCAAGTTCTTTTTTTAAACTGATCGCTCATTCTTCGGCTTTCAAAAAAATATCAATTGAATGTTAACAGTGTAGTAGTTTTTTCATAATTAATTGTTTTTGGTAAAAAGGCAGAAAATGTTTCATATCAAAATCCGTCATAGCTCAATAACCATCCATTTTTGACCCCTGGTTAACTGGACTTAATTTGTTGCAAATGACCTCTAGTATAACCCCTTTGAAGGATCACGTCGAATTACCAGTCACCCTGTATAGTATTTTTAACACGCTTTTATAAGCTCATTGTACACTTCATTTATAAAAAATTTAAGGATTGTAATGTTATAGTTTTGTGTTGTTATTAGCTTAACTTTGTCGTGAATATGCTTTGTTTGCGTGCGTTAGTTTGTTTGTTTGTATACCTAGACTCCTATAGACTCGATTTTGGCCCACTTTAAACGGACAGATTTAATTCACTTCGAACATTACTTATAATTTTCTTGACAATATAATAATTTAATGACTTTATTAATTGTTTTTTTCAACTACTGGTGTTTGAAATTAGAGATTAAGAGGATTTTTATGTGATGAGAATGCTTTATTTGAAAAACCTTACGCACTGCACCAACGCATCCCAATAGAAATATTATATTTTAATCGTACTTTACTTCAAAAAATGTTACCATTTGATAAAAAATAATTTTTTGTTCATAAAGATGTTATTATTCTTAATCTTAACATAATAATTGAGAAAGTTTAGGGATTAAACTCAAAATTAAATATTGTACTGCTGATCCTATTTTCAGAGCGCGGGGGTCTCACCGGAAAAACCGTGACCCAATTTACGCCAAAGCACTTCCATCTCGCTGTAAAATATAAAATTAGTTATTTAGACGTAACATTATCATTCTATAATATTATCTAGTAAACATTAGGAGATCGGAAAAGATCTTATTTTATTTAAGTTATCTTGTAAGTTTGTGAGGATGGGTGGACGTATGTGTCTTCTTTCACGGAAAAACCACTGAACGAATTTTGATTATACTTGGTAGTGATGTAGTTTATGTACCAAAATAATACATAAGCTACTAGCTAATACCTACCTTTACCTCGTGTCCGTGGTTAAACGCATACATATTTGCAATACCTTCACATTACTCCTTGAAATAATAGAAATTACTTATATTCTTTATTGCACACTATTTTTAATTTTACAATACCAAGATATCAGAAGCAATTGGCGGCTTTATTGCTAAATAGCAATTTCTTCCAAGCAACCACAAATTAAATGCTATTACTCCAAAAATATGTAAAAAATGATGCCCAATCTATCCCAAAAACAAACAAAGGCAAAACGTCCATTTAAAACATCACTACACCATCCATTAAAATGCCATGACAATACAAGCCCAGAATAAATTGGTGCCTGCGTAGGTGGACGAAATATGGCCCTACAAAATCGCCCGAACCCTTCTAAGTTTTTAGATCACACAGTCATAAAGTACCAGGTAACTTGTTGCAGGGTTGAATAAAATTGTGTGCTTTAAAAGGGGTCGTTTTGGCACCTGTGTCTTAGATTTTATAGGGTTATGTGCTGGTTTATTTTATTTTGTAGGTTGTAAATTTCATGTGCTTTAGTGTTATTTTTCTTACTTTTGTAAAATGTGGTTAAATTCACATTATCTCTACAAGCAAAACTTTTTATTTAGCAACATACCCTTCAAACAATTCGTACATTGAGAGCCCACAGTCTACTAGATAGACACACAAATATTATAAAAAGTATATTACCATAAAAAGTATATACCATTATAAATATATTTCGCAGAAAGTATCACAATAATCCCGAGATATGACTGTATCAACTTTTCATGATTTTGATTTTCTTGATTGGTCTATAAACATATTTTATTCATAAATAACTTCAAGACTAATGAGATAAACCTTCTAAAACATTCAAAACTTACCATTATAACAGTTGATAAAAATATCATCACTTGAGATTCTGCGGTATTATACTTTATTGATATTTTAACATATCTATTGGGATCACTATTAAAAATTATAAATAACTTAATATCAATGAAATGGAACGAAATAGAGCTCAGCTAGAAACATGAAGCTATGTAGATTGAAGGTATCGATTTTATTGATAGTGGTGAATTCGTAAAGCAATTTTACGTACAATATAGTCTAAAAGTTTCACATTCAACTACAGCAGTTGTCGTACGATTTTTTAATAAAATGTTTGGACACATTTTTTTTCTCTCTATTTTAAATTGCAAAACCGGCGTTAGATTGTTGCTCTTTTCCGCTAGAGTTTACGTTGAAACGTGTAATTTTAAATCTATAATAATAATAAAGAGTTGGTTTAAAGCTACACACTTATTTGAAACACAATAATGAACATCCTATTAATATCCTACTAATATTATAATCCTACTAATATTATAAATGCGAAAGTTTGTGAGGATGTGTTTGTGCGTGTTTGTTACTCTTTCACGCAAATACTATTGAACCGATTACAATGAAATTTAGCATAAATATAGAGGGTACCTTGGATTATCACATAAGATAGGTCGGGTTTTATCCCGAAAATGTCACGGGAACGGGAACAATGCGGGTTTTTCTTTAAAAACGCGGGCGAAGCCGCGGACGGAAAGCTAGTTAAGTATATTATGATGCCCGATAAACAGTAATTAATTCTGCCTCACCACTTGTAACGATATTATTTTAACAAATTGTGTTGCATGTACCTAATACTAAATTAACAGTAAATTAAAATACCTTCATCATAATTCATAACAATTCCAATTCGGAATATAAGAAAGCGACCAATATGACAACAACAACAACAATAATAAAATCCAAGTAATCCATTACGACCTAATAAAATGTCTAGTTGCATTCAACTCGTAAAAATACCCTCATCTTAATAAAACATATCCATTTTGCTACTATTGGAAACGCGTACAAAAGGCCCGCTTTATACAGCAGTTAGATAAGTAATGTTTTATGATATACCTAATTAAAAATATTATACCTACCTACCCAGTAAAGGAGTTGTATAAAATGATATTGAATCCGACATTCTGTGACGGCCGCCATCTTTGACCGATTTTCATCAAATATACCTAAGAATCACTTCAAATAAACTGGCTTTGAAAAGTCAAAATCGCATCGAATTCAAAACATACGTTAGCGAAAAAAAAAAGACGGGTTGCACTCCGGGAGTGCCGGCAGAAGTGAAAACTTGATTATTAACGTTGAGCATGTTTGATATCCATCCGTCTTACGCTTTTTCGATCAGGTCACGTGTCCTGACGCGAGTTTAAGATTTTATACCCAACGCCGCTAAAGAAGTTTTCACTTCAAAAAAAAAACTACTTACATCGACTTCAAACTTATAATAACCCCCTTTTTGTGTCGGGGTTTCCAAAATACCCACATCTTAATAAAACATCCATTAAAAACTACACTGAAAGCGGTTCAAAGCGTTCACCAGATACACCAGCTAGCTTAATTATGCATGATGTAGACAAATAATCTAGAAAATATAGTTACATATCTCTTAAAAATACCCTAATACATGTTCATTTAGAACTATTGGCATTACGTTCAAAGCGTCCAGCTAGCCAAGGAATGTATTATGATGTAATATGTAATTTCTGCCATCCAATTAAGTTGATTGCATCGTTCTCACTAAGTGCCAGCTATTTACTCTGTCAAACACCGTGGAATATACAATAACGGTTATGTATTGTGTTTTGTTCGCTAATCTCTGGAGTAATGTGTTGTTTGTTTTATTATATACGATTTTTAGCTAAGTGTGCGTGTCATTTGCGAATGTAGATGTGGTGGTGCTAATTTGGATGTTTTTGTTGGCTTTATGCGTTAATGAGAGGTGTTTATTATAGATATTGTGTGAATTTTTAGTTCAATTCGAGTATATGTAATTTATTGTAAAAATACTTATGTGCTTAAATCTCAATACTTTTTGTTATAGAGTTAAATATAAGGAAATGTTTATACTATTAATATTAAACATGTGAAAATTTGTCTGTCAGTCTGTTACGATTCCAAGAATAAACACAGTACAGATTTGCATTGAAGTTTGGAATGAACTATTTTCACGGGTAAAACCGTGAGGCACAGCTCTATGCAGTTAAAAAATCTGGGTTACAGTTATCTTTAGTGTATATTTTTTTATTTACCCATAGTAAAGTACCCTTTACATTTTAAGCTATTGCATAGCTTCTATCGCGGGCCTTGAGCGCGGGGACCGAATCGAGAAATTCCGTAACGAAAAACCTCACGCTCCCCACTCCGGCGGGCACGGAGGTGTGGCTTGAATGCATGCTATGCAATAGCTTTACCGCGGCAGTCCCCGAGTGTCACACGTCTTTTTTATTCTTTCATATATAATTTGCAAACTTTAATTATTAATTATTAAATTTTGTAAATATTTTACAAATTTATTTTATACGCGGTTATACACTTTCAACTAGGGCATTCTGTGGTTTTATGGACCCACAGCTAGTTATATTTCCTACTATAACGAGTTGAAATTAGCTACAAAATACTCGTATATTTCTACGCTTTATAATGGTATTAATACTGATTAAATATTGGAAAGTTTATCTTAATTGGTTTAAAAAAATGGTTTTATGCTAAATTATCTATGATAGCATATTCGGGCACACTTCGGGCATAATGCAAAAATAGTAGAGCTTCTTAAATAATATACTATTTTATTCCTGTCAAATCCGGTATTTTTATGAAAAATCGCTATATAGGTATCTATTTTTTCTTTTAATGTCTGACAACGATAGACACCTTATGTTGTTTTTATATTACGGAAATAAAACTACATACGCAAATAACTACTAATAGAGACATTTAACACAATATCGCATTAATACGTTATTTCAGTACATCTTCAACACTACAACGCGAAAATTAAAATATAGAAGATAGAAGATGAATAGAATATAAATTTGCGAGACTTTAATATAAATTTCACGAAGCCTCAAGATTACTTTAAGGGCCTAAGATTACTCATAATTCGCTTAAGGACTCTTAGCGTTATACTAGCCTTAGCCTTCAACTAAGCCATTTAACAATTTCCTCTGTAATAAGAAAATGAACATTATTTTTTGTGACATAAATTCTTTATCACAAACAAACATAATTTAGATATTGAGATAACGTCCCTGATAGCCTATTTAACACTTTTGAATGTGTATTTCCGAATAATTTTTACTGACAGATAATCTGGTACTATCGATTTATAGTTAAACTGGATCAATATCAGTTTTAAATATCATTTTACCATTAAAAGGCTACAGTAAACAACAATATCCCTTTTAACACGTTGTATCTCTGGGGTCGTTCGCGTGGGCCGAGACAGGCAGCTAGTATAACTATAAAGCGTATGTGTAGAATGCGAAGCGTAATAAATCAAACGTTTTCGAAACGAAACGAAAATTAAACAGTACCCCTAGTGTGAGTTTGATCGAGTACGAAACGTTACTATCGCGTCTGCGTCACAGCCGAATTAGTATGGGAAATCGAACAGCGCCCCTAGCGGACGTATGGGGAAGCTAGGCGGCGCTGTTTCAATTTCATAGAAATCCGAGTTAACTTTATCGCGATCGAGTGCGAGCAAAAACTCACACTTAGCACACAGACCGTTCGTTACTTCCAAGAACTTAAAGCTATGGAAACATTGCCTAAAAAATAACAACGAATAGCTTGTATTTTGTTATTTCAATCCAAACAAAATAAATTCAAAGTTTTTAAATGACACAAATTCGATGAACACACGCTTAGGTTACTTCTAAGAAATCGACCTTTCCCATTTAACAAAATAGCAATAACATTGCCTAATTCTTGTAATTTTTCCCACTAAATAAATATATCTAAGCACAAGCTAAACAGACATGAACATAAGTTTCCAAGAACTAAATGTGGTGCTTTTAAAGACCTCAAAACTAACTGGGAACTCGAAACAAATGGCATGCATTTGTGAGTGTAGTTTATTTAAGTCGAAGATTAAGCGGTGACGGACAAACAGCGCCGCGAACTTTCGTCGTTTGTCACTGTTCTTGGACACGTATAATAGAATTGAAGTTACTTTTTATATTGGTCGAGTAATGTTTTGAACCTTCGTAGAGGTTAACATGTTTGTCTGAACGTTGTAACAGCACACGTACTTTTATAGGTACTTATAACGTTCCTATGTGTCTAATTTAACAAAAAATAGTGTAATTTGTAAGATGTAGTGGTTCCGTCTCTCTGTATTAATTGTTTCATAAAATTATTTTACCAGTAAAAAGTTTATTTTCTTTTTAATTACTATTTTTTTGTTTTTATTTCAGATCTACGCAGTCGATCGACCCACGCGAGTACAAGAAAGGCAATAAATTCAACACATTGTTCAAAATATGAACACGAAAGAGGAACAAAACAATCCTCAAACCAACTACATACAAAACCCTGTAAGAAATATGTATTCATGAATTCATTGTGTCAAAATAAATCTCCATAAAGCAGGTTGTCCTACAATAGAAGACACAGTGCATCCCTCCACCTGAACTTAAGTAAATATAAGGTGACATTTCTCAAACATTTCATACGAAAACCAAAAGAACGAGTTAAGCACACATACCGAGTGCTCTTGAGACGTTCCCTCGTATTTTAATTTTATTTTGTATCACGTGTGGTTTGGTTGAGATCCTGATAATGTTGCATGTTAAAACTGTTTAAAAATCGTGGTTCTTCTGTACCTGTTCATGTCTTTATTGGAAAGTTGAGACTTTAAAATAATTACACATCTCAAAAGAAATATATTGATGAAGAGTATCGAGACCTATACAAATAATGGACAAGGGGGATACACATCTTTAATAGGAATTATTTTTTTGTTGATGCAATCGGATACTTGGAAAGTGAAAATGTAACAATGACTAAAAATTAACAGAACACATAAATAAGGCTAAATTTTTTAGCTATCTTTAATCAAAATTATGAATACGCTAACACATCGTTAGCGTATTCATAATTATTCTGTACCTAAATAAAAACATTTACTCAACACAAGAGTTGACCTTTAACAAAGCATCGATTAAAATTGATTAATTCTCTGAATTATTTCAATATCTTTAACGGGCCTTTCCAGTTTCAATGAAAAGTAACACCAATCATTATAAAATCGTTTCTCAAGTCAAGTGCTTTCGATAAATTAGAGCAATAGAATTTTGAAGCGTAATTAATAACGTCCAATAACGATCCATCGTACAAAGTAATTTCATTAAATCACGTGAAAACGGTTAAGATCTTGTGAAAAAGATTGACAACTTTTTGAATTTGGAATCATAATTATTTTTTTTAATATCTTGTGAAAAGATTGACAAGTTTTTGAATTTGGAATGATAATTTTTTTTTGACGTGACAACGTCTTAAATTAGGTTGCGGCTGGGAGTCACTTATGAAAAAGTGTAACGCTCGGTAACGTTACGATGAGTCACCGAACGAGAGAGAGGCCCGCCGAATGCCTTGCGTCTCTCTCCCACTCAACTATGATCGTTGTCACGTAAAATCTTCGCCCGTAAAACCGACTTTACAGGCAACCATTTTTTTATGTTTACTTGTTTTTTTTTATAGTTGAGTGGGTTAATAATTTTTTAATGGTAAGTGAACTTAGAGTATATATACTATCTATAGAGTGATAACAACCAAGTGGGAACAGTAGGCACAGGTGGGAACAACACGACGTTCCCGCCGCGAGCGCTCGTAGTCGTGGTTGAGTGCTGTCGAAGTGCGTTGCTCTGGAATTTTTTTCATATTTACGAATAAACATGGTGAAATGTGCAGTTCTATCTTGCAAAAACGATACTAGAAAATGCACAAAATTGAAATCCAGTATCACATTTCATCAGTAAGTCGATTGTTATACTTATTTTTATGAAAATAAATCTAGCATCGCGGGGGTGAAGGGGAGGTGGGAGGCGGACACGCGCAGGCTCGCTCGCGCGCCTCACTGCCGCCACGTGATCGTAGTGATGAGACCTGACCAACGCTGTACTCGATATAAAGTTTACTAGAAGAACTATATTTTAACAAATTATTTATTTAACTTTAAAATTAAAACTCTTTTAAAAATGTATTATAAATGAATTTGTGGTGTGTTTTGTATGATACACTTTCTAATATTATGAATGCGAATGTATTATAGTGTAAAAGTAAAGTATGTAATGTTACGATATATTTTCTGAACCGCTAAATTGATTTTGAAGATTTTGATAGTAGAATGGATAAAATTAAATAAAAAAATTATTAATATTTATTATATTATCATTTTAAATTATTAATTATTTCTTATTGTTATTTAACATTTTTAAAACATTATTTTTATTGTTTGATTTATTATTAAAGAAATAGCACTAAATCCGATCTTTTATTTTATTAACTTTATTATTTTAAAAGTACTCACGTTTTTCTGATATTCCAATTAAACATATTTTTTTAAAGTACTTATAATTAATACAAGAAATATTCAAACGGAATAAACAAACTTTATTCAGTTGGTAAACAAATTTAAAATTACATATTTATACTTTATTCATATATTTTTCTTTTAATAACTTATTGAACATAAAATTTACTTATGATACATATTTATTTACATAACTTATCGATAGTTCAACACGCAATTGATACCTACCCATCCCTATTTGTCACACACACATCTATATAGTATCTATAGCTCATCTGCCTACGATGCGCACTAAGCAATTTGTGCAATACACGCGCTCTATACTATTGTAATATATACTCTAAGTAAGTGAATGTCACCGGCCATATGCTACGGAGCTTTAACCTCTGAAGTTGTGTTGCTATTTATCCAATTAATTTAATTTTGTTTTTGATTTTATTACATCTCACATCATTTGTGAGTATTTTATTATGAAAATACTTAGAATGGGTAATTATTCTGTTCAATTATTTAATGGCACATAAAAATCATAAAATAGAATTAATTCATTAGTTGGCTATTTTAATCTCTTATATTGTACTCTATCTTTAGGTATTCTTTAGCCAGATTTTTATTTTAAACGAATTATTGAAACATCTATATTCTATACATCATAATAGACTACAAGCCCGCATAGGAAAAAAATATGGGTCAAATGAACCA